>JALPQI010009957.1:0-53178 GCA_025490895.1 Thaumatotibia leucotreta | reverse complement strand
CGTAAAGCTGTTCGCATTCGTACGACCCCGTTTGCAGCCTAACGCACACGTTCGCATTCGTAAATCTCCTAATACCGCCGTACGGTGCCGGAAAGAGTTGAACGGCTCCGATCACGGCCGAGTACCTGCGATAAGCACCGGTCAGAGCTGGCGGAAGCCGTTCAGCGTCTTCGACGGCCGAACATAGCTGACGACGGCCGAAAAGAGCCGATGACCGCCGAAGTAGCTACTGATGCATTTGTATTTATTCATTTGAATTATTACCCACATTAAAATCTGCAATAGATCTGACAACACGAAGTAATACTGTCGTAATCATACACGTCTGTTCAATTTCAAACTAGTTTCTAACAACTAGTCTCCAAAAATGAGATTTACGATTGCCGATCACCCGCTGTCCTATCTAACTGTTCGTCGGACTCGGCGGCTGTACGCGTGCTGTCGGACGTCTCGACGGCAGGACGAAGCACGGGAGAGCCGACCGCCGCTTTACAACTGCTACCGCAGGCGATCGAGCGTTTCTACGGCCGCAAGGAGGATGAGACTGCATAACGCAGGTGTTCAACCGCGGAGACGGTCGATCGGCTAAATGCGAATAGTGTGGTGTAAAACACTCGGCGAAAGCCGACTCCGCGTCGATTGGTTTGGTGAGACCCTTATAGATCGTTTTACTAGCCCCTACGCGAACTTCTACCAACTTTTATTGCAGCGAAAAAATACCTGGGTGCTTAGCCAAGTTGCCAAACGCTAGCGCTGAGTAGCGTATCGTAGTTTCCCTCTCTGTCACTCTTTCTTATTAGTGCGACAAAGACAGTTAGCTGTTTTTTGTCTACGATTGACGATTAAGCGTTAGCGATTGGCAACTTGTCTAAGCACCCTGGGTTCAATGAGGGTTTTCTTGCAAACGTCTGCCACTAGTTGGTGACACTTAGCCGTAGGTCCCGCTTTTATATAATTTTATAAACTCATATTAACACGAAACTGTAGGCGCTCTGAGAATTTAGACAAGTGGACTTGACGCCTCAGTGCTGCCGCCCTGGTGAACGTCATTTCAGAAAACCCTCATTCTAAACATTTTTACCGTGTCCAATGTCCATCCTCCTATTTATGACGTGTAATAGGGCGTTTTCAAAAAAAAAAACCGAAAACCTGATTGTTCCAGATTTGGACGTGCTTGAGCTCATTCGTATCAGAATCACAAGCTCATTTACCATAATTGTCGTACTTCATTAGTTTCCGTTACGTGACGCTCGTAGTAAGTTCATACAAAACGTGACGTAATACAATTTTTATAATTTAGGAGAGTTTATTGAGAATGATTAGTTTAGTCATAATTATAATATTGTTGAACAAAACAATTCGCTGGTACGAACATTTTTTTAAAGCTGAATATTAAACATGTCTTCTATTTTTGCAATAATCCCCGTCGTTTATTTATTGCGCTGACCTTTGTCTCAGGTCAATTTCTGTAACATAGCCTATGATATTTATTTTTCTCAAACATGCAATGAAATATTGTCTTTACGTTCCTTAAAATAGACTCGGAAGTATCGCTTTTAGGGCGTAGTAACTCACTGGGATGGAAATGGAATTTCATAACACTTTTCAGGCCTAGGCCAGCAAAGTAACTTTTTTTTAAATTTCGACAACATTGTATTTTTTTATTTTATTTCTTTGTCTGTTTGAGAAAAGCACTATCCATGCCTCGGCGTGAAAACGGATTCCCGGCCTCGTATACCTATCCAACTTGGCCGGAAATCCTTATTTTCCCGGCCTCTGATGTAATGTAAGTCAGCTTCCGTAGCCTAGTTGGTAGTGACCCTGCCTACGAAGCTGGAGGTTCCGGGTTCGAATCCCGGCGAGGGCATTATTTGTGTATTTATTTATCGCAAATATTTGTTCCTTGGTCATGGCTGCCTATGTATTTAAGTATCTATATGTATCTATCTATTATATATATCGTCGCCTGGTACCCACATCACAAGTCTTAATTGAGCTTACCGTGGGACTAGGTCGATTTGTGTAAGCTGTCCCAAGATATTTTTTTATTTATTTATAATGTACTATATCTTGTATGTATGTATTTTCAGGTGTGGCAACGGTAAGCAACCGTGGCGACTTCTATTCCGTGCGTCGGTTCACGGGTTTAGCGCGAGCGCATTCCATAAACAATGTGATAATGTCGCGCCAGTCTTGGTACTTGTGCAGGTTAGTATCTAACCAGTTCCACATTAGCACAGTCAGCTGCAGAGAAAAGTAAACCCCCTTGCATACAAATTTGAATGCAAGGGGGTCTACTTTTCTCTGCAGCTGACTGTACATTCATGATAAATAAAAAGAAACTACTATGGTCGTCAAAATGGACCAAAAACCAACAGAGCTGTCATTAAAAAGGTCTCCTTACGTACGAGTACTTTATTTCATTCTATAGGTGCAAAGTTATTCCATTGGATACTTTAATATGAGTAAGGCGTTCTGCGGGTACTCCCTAAGTAAATCACCGTCGTCCATACACCAATCATCATGGTATTTACTCTGATGAAATACAAATATCTCCGTTTTGCAATGGAATTGAACATGGTACCCATAGAATGAAATGAAATAAATGTGCATACCTATTTAATGACACCACTTTCAGCTCTGTTGGTTTTTGGTCCACTCTCCATACAAATCTGCCCATGGTCCTTTATTCACTTACACAAACAAAGGTTACATAAGTAAATAAACATAGGTAATAACAAAATACATCGCTGAACTGACTAGATCGCGACCGCGGTTACCTTTTGCTGTAATGAGGGTTCTCCCGAAACCGTATGCCACTAGTTGGCGCCACTTTGCTGTGAGGTCCCGCTAAAAACACAATTATAGCCCCAAAGAAAAAGTAACCAGTGGCCTATACCACAAAACTTTACAAGCGTACAATTCTACAAAATTGTATAAATTTCCATACAAAAAGTTGACAATTTTGTAGAATTGTACGCCTGTAAAGTGTTGTGGTATAGGGGCCAGAAGTCATTTTTATTCTTTTATATAATTTTATTACATACAAAACATTTAAACACAAAACTATAGGCGCTCTGAGAATTTAGACAAGTTTCTAAACCTGACGCCTCAGTGCTGCCGCCCTGGTGAACGTAATTTCAGAAAACCCTCATTGGGAAACAAGCCGAAATTGTGCACAGGAAATTGATCAACCAGTGCGCCTCGTAAGCTCATCGTTGTGCGGTGATTTACAATAATTATGTGTATAATTTCTCTATCTTCTATTTACTCGGAGCTTGTTATGTGTTTCTACCGTCAATAGCTCGTTCAATTGCTTTTGGGGGTCTCTCCTGTGTACCGCAATGCGTCCTGTAATTTCAATGTCACTAGTGTACCTATTGGGTTATTGCCATCTTTTACCACTAGGGTGCTTACTGCAGAGTTGGGCAAAAAGTAATATGATTACTTCTATAAATTACATTTGTATGTGTAATTTGTAATAAATATTACAAAGTACACATACAAAAGTAATCGGAAGGAGTAATCATATCACTTTTTGCCCAACTCTAGTGCTTAGCCAAGTTGCCAATCGCTAGCGCTTAATAGCGTATCGCAGTTTTCCCTCAAACTAAAATTTGTTTAGAAGATATATAATTAATGAATACTTTCGATGTACAGTGAAACCCCGTTAATACGATTTTGTAGGGACCAGACAAAAAACGCGTCTTAAGCGGGAAAGCGTATTATGCGGGAAGAGATTGTTTTTTATTTGCAATTTTTTTACTTTTACAGCGAAATGTTACACATGAGATATTTTTCTTATACATATGTACATTATGTACCTATATATATAACTGATTCGGAGGCACAGATGAAGATAATACAAAATTCAAATTCAAATTCAAATTTCTTTATTTCATAAATACACTGTTATAGACAAAGGGGGATGGTGCCACCCGGTAAGCAATTACATGCTTGTGTTGGGAGGCACCGCTCTTCCTTAGGTTAAAAATAATTACATGTAGATTGAATTTACGTTACACTTTAGACAAAAAAGTATCTAAAACAGAAAAAAAAAAAAAAAAAAAAAAAAAAAAAAAAATTGTACTAAGGTAGCACATACAGGTGTATGCGATGGGATCATGTCATGAATTTTACCGGTCGCTTGGTCAGTACAACAAAGTTACCTACAAAGGAGGAGCGATCAGTAGAATTATTTTTTCCAGTCTAATTTCCAATCGATATAATAAAATTAGAACGTTCCTGCTTAAATCTTTAAGTAAATAATGCCATAATATGGCCAGGAAGGTTCTAATTTTATTATATCGATTGGAAATCAGACTGGAAAAAAATATTCTACTGATCGCTCCTCCTTTGTAGGTAACTTTTATGTAACTTGGGTTACAGATAGCGTATTAAACGGGATTATAATATGAATCGTATTAACCGTACAAAAATGTAGGAAAATATGACTGAACTTGCAGGGACCGGCATAAAATGGCGTATTATGCGGGAAATCGTATTAAACGTGATCGTAATAAGCGGGTTCTACTGTAATTATAATCGTACTGTCGAGTTTTGTATGTATTTTCACTTAGTATGAAAAGTTGAAGTTCCCGCCTTAATTTTATGATGATTGTCTCGTAGCAAAGTGCAGTTTTCATAATAGTAATGTTCTGTGCACATATCATCATCACCACCTATCTCAGTCCACTATTGGACGTAGGCTTCTCCTATTATCTATAAGCATAGGAGGTAACACCCGCTGTCGGCGGCGTTGAACATCTTCCATCAGACGGTAAACGCCGCACGCGGCGGGCGAAATCGACGGTGGCCTTCGGGAATGCTCGGGTGCGGTCGTTTTCGCCCGCCGCGTGCGGCCGCCCGCTGGCCGCCGCGTTTTTAACCGACTTCAAAAAAGGAGGAAGTTCTCAATTCGCCTTTTTTTTGTTTTATGTATGTTACCCGGTATCTCAGAGAATAATAATAATATTATCCCGCCCGCCATGTCGCCGGATCCGGTGCCGGCACCCGACCTGGCACCGAGGGCACCGCGGGTTGATCCCAGTGCCGACGGGGATGACGTTACGGACCTGAGTGTGAGTACTTCAGACAATGAGCAATTGAGGAGGACTCTGGAAGAGGCGATTATGCAGCATCGCTTCACACCCGACTCTAGGCCACGATTACCACGTTTGCCCATGAATAGGCGCAATCTAGCGTTGATGGGAGCCCTAAACGCTTTACTGGAGCCGTATATACGTTCCAGTAAAGATTTGGAAGATACGCACTCGATCATGTACCTACTGCGGGGCCATTGCGGCGTGCCGTGTTGCTCGAGTCAAGTTTCCGGACGCTGACCGTGCACCTAGGACCGCCGGAGGTGACCCCGCATGGCAGGTGTGGATCGAGCATCGTATCGACTCGTTTAGGACTCTCATTGCAAAGCTGATCTGCTTCAGGGCTTCAACAACCGCCCCCGAGTAATGCGCTTTGTGAACCAGGCGTTCGCGGGAACGGGTATTGCACCCCGCGACTACATGGCCAACCTCACAGAGCGCATCGACTTGCTGAAGCAGAAGGTTTATGCATGGGCAAACCGTATTCGCCGCTACAGAGAGCGTGTGAATCGATTCCAGCAGAATCGCCTTTTCCAGAGTGACCAAAGGAAGGTTTACCGAAAGTGGGAGGAAAGTGATTTCTGGCGTAGTAAGTATCTGGTCAGCGCCCGTCGGACACACCGAGGGTGAATGGATGACCGTTGTCGAACGTGAATGTGAGACCATCGAACCTATGGGGGCAGTTACCATCAGCCCCGATGACGTAAGTTGTGCAATCCGCACGACTCAGAACTGGAAAAGTCCTGGGCCGGATGGATTGCACAACTTTTGGCTAAAATGGTTTCGGTGCTCGCATTCACGATTGGCAACGCAATTCCAACAAGCCCTCGAGCTCGGTTCCCTGCCACCTTCCTTAACAACTGGTGTAACCTTCCTGCTCTACAAGTTCGGTAGTACCACGGAAGCGAAGAACTACCGACCCATCACGTGCTTGCCCACACTGTATAAGCTCCTTACATCCATTTTGAGAGTAAAAATTAACACGCACATTGTTGCGAACAATGTTTTGGCTCCTGCTCAAAATGGATGTAGGGTTGGGTCCCGTGGTAAACGGCAACACTCCTAAGTGACCATTAAAGACAGAGCAGAGAGAAAATGAAAGAGATAAATATATTTATATTATGTCAACTTCAAATTAAATAATACACGGGAATGTTGATTGTTCGCACTGTTCGCAACTTGGTCGTATAATACAAATCGGGTTCCGAAATCTTATGAGACTGGTATCACGACTTCAACCGAACTCTGTTGACCAATGGGGCGGGCATTGCTACGGTTAACCAATGATCGCTCGCGGTTTCTTCAGAAGGTGACATTACCGTGGTTACGTAATAACAAAAACGTTTAACCAATCATTGAACGCGACTTTTCCGGAAGCTGACGTTACTATAGTTACGTTATATATAACATCCGCTTTAGTCCTGGAGACGTCAATATAACTTCAGAGCCGGTAATTTGACTGCTAAGCTGTTATGTAGAAATTTTCGTTCATTTTCCTTTCAACGGCTGTCATTGTCAGATATTTTTTTCAAAGTTAGAATTTCAGCCAGAAACTATCAAGTCTCTATTAGACATTTGTATGGCTACTGACAGATTATAGGATTAAGATAGACTGTCAAACGTCTATCTACCATATTTCCACAAAGGTTACATAAGTATTCAACTAACGTCAACTAGGAGCTGTGACGAATGATAATAAAGACAGCAATAGCATTTGTCTCTGTCAATGAAAAAAATAAATAAAAATTGCCCGATAACATGGCTATTTATAAAAATATCTTGACTTGAAAAAATACCTCGCCTATTAATGCCAGATAAATCATGGCATCCGAAAATCATTTGAAGAAAACATGAACTGAACTGAATATACAAACGATACTCCTCCTGGAGTATGTGTGGCTGCTCCCGCATTTCCGCTACTGCAGCTGTGGCCGGGTCGCATCCCACAAGGGTGGGACGGTCGTTGCACCGTCATTTGGGGACGGTGATGAATGAAAACATGAATAAATTACTAAACGGTTTTAGACAAATCTATGAAGAACTGTCGTTATCCAGTTTCCACTAGGAACAACGACATCTAGCATCTAATAATGGCCGATAGCGAATTCTTAATTTTAGTAGACGAAGGAATTTTTATTATGTCAACTAATTTTCAAATGCTGAAATTTTGACGCAACAAAGATTCGATGACATATCATCGGGGACCATCGGAAATGTCGCGATCGTGCCTACTAACGAAAAATACCGAACCCATAATATTACACGACCAAATTGCATCCATTGCCAAGTGGCTCAACATTCCTATGTAACTGACATATGACTCTAAGTGTGATTCTCTTCATTCAATATTTTCCAATTTCTGAAGTGTATACCTAGCTGTGTTGCTGTTTGTACTAAAGAGCTCCTCCTCATTGACATGACCATTTGCCAGCAAGTCCGGGTAACAAAGGGGCCCTCTCCGCTGCGGAAGGGTCTTGGAGTTGTATAAAGTTAATGCAACTTTAAGACCCTTTCTCGGCGCGTGTATGAGGCAGTGGACCACAGTCCTTCGTCAACCTGGAGGTGGAGATGGCCCCTCTGGTCCGCAGGACTTTATAAGGATCGAGCGAGGAATATTCCAGGGTGACAGTCTGAATCCCTTATGGTTCTGCCTAGCTCTGAATCCCCTCAGCACCCTGCTGAAGGATTCAGGACTAGGTGGCCGGCTTCGGAGAGAGGGTGAAATCATTTCTCACCTTCTGTACATGGATGATCTCCAGTGATCGGATTAGGTAGTGCCATTTCGCGGGACTGTGGTACGTTATCTTAGTGTGGACATAACTTCTAAGCCCAACATTTAATATGAAAAGTAAAATTTTTGTTCGAAAATTTACAATTTTATAGTTATTTTGTTTACTTTAGTTTGATATTGATAAAAATTAGTCTAATTTTACTTATCGATCATGGTTTTAAGGGTATTTTTCCACAATAGCTAATTTTGTCATATGTGTGCAATGTTTTTCTAGTTGTTAATTTCACACATCGTAGTTAAATGATTGGTTTACTCAATCATTTTTACTTCTTTATCGGACTTTGAGACGCTCTTATTGGGACTCTTTTGGCCGATCTCACTGGACTTTGATTTCGTTCAAACTGGACTGAGGCTCTGGTGGTCTAAAGTAGAGCAGTCATAGAGTTTTCTTTAATAATTGTTTTTCTTCTACTACTGTTAGTAGCAGCTATAAAAACATCAAATAAAAGATGTATTCACAATTACAAAATCCTTTTATTTTTTCATGTTTATTCAATTTATGACATAACAAGAAAATGTTCTGTAAAAAAATATAAGTCCCGGGATCCCGAGGCTTATCCATGTTAAGTATAATGTTTAAGGTCATTCACCCGAAATGGCACTACCTAATCCGATCACTGATGATCTCAAATTATTTGCGCCAAATAGCCAAGACTTGTTAGAGCTACTGCAAACCACAGAAGTTTTCAGTAGTGCCATCAAAATGGAGTTTGGTGTCGATAAGTGTGCGGTTATGCATGTGCAGCGGAGGAAAGTAGTAAATTCAACAAATTTACAGCTTTCTGAGACAATGTCGTTCAGATCTATCTCGGAAGCAGAAACCTATAAATACCTTGGTATGTCACAGTCTTTGGGTATTAAAGATATGGGAATTAGACAGGCGGTGAAGGAGCGCTTTTTCAGCCGGCTCACAAAAGTACTTAACAGTCTTTTGTCAGGAGGCAACAAAGTGCGCGCCTTCAACGCCTGGGTAATGCCCATACTCACATACTCCTTTGGCGTACTAAGGTGGACTCAGACCGAGCTGGACGCCCTGGATCGAAGGGTCCGTACACTGCTCACCGCACATCGAATGCTACACCCGCGCTCATCAGTTATGAGATTGTACATCCCGCGGAAATGTGGGGGCCGCGGCTTCTTAAATGCCAAAAACCTCCACAACCGCGAGGTGTACAATCTTAGAAACTATTTTCTTAACAATGAGTGCGGGATGCATCGAGATGTGGTGGCAGTAGATCGGAACCTCACGCCGCTCTCCTTGGCAAAAGAAAACTGGCGCAAACCTGTGGTACTAAGCACCGACGACCGCAAGGCGGTATGGAAGAGCAAGGAGCTACACGGGCGGTTCTACAAGGCCCTCACGGGACCTGATGTAGATCTGCTCGCGTCGGTGAACTGGCTACGATTCGGGGACCTCTTCGGAGAAACCGAGGGTTTTGCCTGTGCAATTGCTGACGAGGTTATCATGACGAATAACTACCGGAAATATATCCTGAAGGACGGTACGGTCGACATTTGTCGGGCATGCCGCCGTCCCGGTGAGTCACTCAGGCATATTATTTCCGGTTGTTCTCAGATTGTTAACACCGAGTACTTGCACAGACACAACCTCGTAGCCAGGATTATACACCAGCAGGGATCGATCTATTATCACGGACAGGACTATTGTAGCCAATAAGCCTGATATCGTGCTGATAGATCGATCCCAACGCCGGGCAATGCTCATCGACATCACCATCCCCCATGACGAGAACCTCGTGATGGCCGAGAAGGACAAAGCCAGTAAGTACCTTGACTTGGCTCACGAGGTAACCGACATGTGGGAGGTTGATTCGGCGATCATTGTGCCGATAGTTGTTTCTGCGAACGGCCTCATAGCGAAGAGTCTCGATCAACACCTCGTGGTTGGGTCAAGGGTCAGATGCAGCGCGGCGGTAATCCTGGACACGGCGCGCATAGTCCGGCGGTTCCTCTCCCTGCAGCCCTAACCACCGGCAGCTTGAGCCCGCCCCGTTGCCGGCGGCACCCTTGTTTAGGTTTTTTATTAAGTGTTTATATTTTGTATTGTTTTTGTATGTTGTATTGTATTTTATTTTTGTATTCATTTTATAAAAACCCTAAACTAAGATAAAAGTTGCATAAAGAGATAATAATATATCCCGTTGGCAATACGTTGGGGTCTGATGATTGAACCATAATTATTGAACCATAATTGAACCATAATTACGTAACGTTATAGCTAGCGCCAAAGCGTTACATAGATTCTTAATCTAATCTATTTGCTACTTACTAACTAATTAAAAACTACCATAATACTAATTACTATTTATACTGCTCCCTAATGGAATCTTGGAGAAATCGAGGGATCTCTTCAAATATTATAGGTACATGTATGACTCTTCTGGTAATTTTCATTCATTTACAAGAATTTGCATTCAGAAAGTAGGATTTGATGATAGGAAAACAATGATGGAAACAAATCGAGGATCTTGCAGAAATCGGTTGAAGTCGGTTTTTGAAATTTTGTTACTTGGTGATTATTAGTTATTAGTATACTTCGATATTTTTCTAGCAGGAACGAGGGAGTTACAAAATTAAACATCGACATAATTGTTGTCGATGAGTACACCATTTTCATAAAAATACTAACTTCATAATACCAGGTAACCAGAAATAAAGGACCTTTAGGCTTTGTTTTAAGTACCTAATACTTCATATTAATTATTTCCTATGGCCTTAGAGTATATTTTATTAGTCTTTGTTATTTTAATGAGTACTAAAATATAAGACATGAGAAAAATAATGTATCATTTTGAGTAGGTATGATGTGCATTCTTAATATAAATAGCTACGGTAAATTATTTTATTATTACATTTATTTCTCGACCAATATAAGACTTATCGATAACAGTTATGTCGATGTTTAATTTTGTCAATCCCTAGTTCCTGCTAGAAGAATATCGAGGTATAGTTATTAGACTTGACGGTAATGTTTCTATATCAGTAGAAATAGGCATGATGACTGGCAAGTCAAATCAGCTTCTTTTTTCGAACTGTCAAAACGATCACTACCATGGAATTTTATATGAAATACTCAAAAGTGACGTCACGTTTGAGTGCCAAATGACCCACTCTTTTAAGTTCTTTTCAATTTATTAAATAGAAGTTCTGTACAAATATTACTGCAATCTACATCTTAGTAATAATTTCTTCATATATTATGTCGTGCATAATGTTAAATCATTTATTTTAACTACAGTCATCATCCCTATTGTGTTGTCAGTTGTCCCGCGGGGAGGTGATCGGCGGGTTCAGCTCGGCAGCCTGGGCGGGCGGCGGGCTGGGCGGCTACCTGCCCGCCGAGCGAGCCTTCCTGTTCGCGCTGCCCGCCGCCGGCGCCGTCAAGCACCCGCTGCTCAAGAAGGCTGTCGCGCTCTGCTACCACCCGGAGTGAGTATGCCGTGTGTGGGGCTACCTGCCCGCCGAGCGAGCCTTCTTGTTCGCACTGCCCAAGCACCCGCTGCTCAAGAAGGCTGTCGCGCTCTGCTACCACCCGGAGTGAGTATGCCGTGTGTGGGGCTACCTGCCCGCCGAGCGAGCCTTCTTGTTCGCACTGCCCAAGCACCCGCTGCTCAAGAAGGCTGTCGCGCTCTGCTACCACCCGGAGTGAGTATGCCGTGTGTGGGGCTACCTGCCCGCCGAGCAAGCCTTCTTGTTCGCACTGCCCAAGCACCCGCTGCTCAAGAAGGCTGTCGCGCTCTGCTACCACCCGGAGTGAGTATGCCGTGTGTGGGGCTACCTGCCCGCCGAGCGAGCCTTCTTGTTCGCACTGCCCAAGCACCCGCTGCTCAAGAAGGCTGTGGCGCTCTGCTACCACCCGGAGTGAGTATGCCGTGTCTGCTACCTGCCCGCCGAGCGAGCCTTCTTGTTCGCACTGCCCAAGCACCCGCTGCTCAAGAAGGCTGTGGCGCTCTGCTACCACCCGGAGTGAGTATGCCGTATCTGGGGCTACCTGCCCGCCGAGCGAGCCTTCTTGTTCGCACTGCCCAAGCACCCGCTGCTCAAGAAGGCTGTGGCGCTCTGTTACCACCCGGAGTGAGTATGCCGGGTCTGGGGCTACCTGCCCGCCGAGCGAGCCTTCATGTTCGCACTGCCCAAGCACCCGCTGCTCAAGAAGGCAGTCGCGCTCTGCTACCACCCGGAGTGAGTATGCCGTGTGTGGGGCTACCTGCCCGCCGAGCGAGCCTTCTTGTTCGCACTGCCCAAGCACTCGCTGCTCAAGAAGGCTGTGGCGCTCTGCTACCACCCGGAGTGAGTATGCCGTGTCTGGGGCTACCTGCCCGCCGAGCGAGCCTTCTTGTTCGCGCTGCCCGTCAAGCACCCGCTGCTCAAGAAGGCTGTGGCGCTCTGCTACCACCCGGAGTGAGTATGCCGTGTCTGGGGCTACCTGCCCGCCGAGCGAGCCTTCTTGTTCGCGCTGCCCGTCAAGCACCCGCTGCTCAAGAAGGCTGTGGCGCTCTGCTACCACCCGGAGTGAGTATGCCGTGTGTGGGGCTACCTGCCCGCCGAGCGAGCCTTCTTGTTCGCACTGCCCAAGCACCCGCTGCTCAAGAAGGCTGTGGCGCTCTGCTACCACCCGGAGTGAGTATGCCGTGTGTGGGGCTACCTGCCCGCCGAGCGAGCCTTCTTGTTCGCACTGCCCAAGCACCCGCTGCTCAAGAAGGCTGTGGCGCTCTGCTACCACCCGGAGTGAGTATGCCGTGTGTGGGGCTACCTGCCCGCCGAGCGAGCCTTCTTGTTCGCACTGCCCAAGCACCCGCTGCTCAAGAAGGCAGTCGCGCTCTGCTACCACCCGGAGTGAGTATGCCGTGTCACAGAATAAGTAACAGTACTATTAGGGCTGCCAACTGTCCCGCTATATGCGGGACGTCCCGTTTCTGGGGCCCTAAATACCTGCCCGCCGAGCGAGCCTTCTTGTTCGCACTGCCCAAGCACCCGCTGCTCAAGAAGGCTGTCGCGCTCTGCTACCACCCGGAGTGAGTATGCCGTGTGTGGGGCTACCTGCCCGCCGAGCGAGCCTTCTTGTTCGCGCTGCCCGCCGCCGTCAAGCACCCGCTGCTCAATAAGGCTGTGGCGCTCTGCTACCACCCGGAGTGAGTATGCCGTGTGTGGGGCTACCTGCCCGCCGAGCGAGCCTTCTTGTTCGCACTGCCCAAGCACCCGCTGCTCAAGAAGGCAGTCGCGCTCTGCTACCACCCGGAGTGAGTATGCCGTGTCACAGAATAAGTAACAGTACTATTAGGGCTGCCAACTGTCCCGCTATATGCGGGACGTCCCGTTTCTGGGGCCCTAAATACCTGCCCGCCGAGCGAGCCTTCTTGTTCGCACTGCCCAAGCACCCGCTGCTCAAGAAGGCTGTCGCGCTCTGCTACCACCCGGAGTGAGTATGCCGTGTGTGGGGCTACCTGCCCGCCGAGCGAGCCTTCTTGTTCGCGCTGCCCGCCGCCGTCAAGCACCCGCTGCTCAATAAGGCTGTGGCGCTCTGCTACCACCCGGAGTGAGTATGCCGTGTGTGGGGCTACCTGCCCGCCGAGCGAGCCTTCTTGTTCGCGCTGCCCAAGCACCCGCTGCTCAAGAAGGCTGTGGCGCTCTGCTACCACCCGGAGTGAGTATGCCGTGTGTGGGGCTACCTGCCCGCCGAGCGAGCCTTCTTGTTCGCGCTGCCCAAGCACCCGCTGCTCAAGAAGGCTGTGGCGCTCTGCTACCACCCGGAGTGAGTATGCCGTGTGTGGGGCTACCTGCCCGCCGAGCGAGCCTTCTTGTTCGCGCTGCCCAAGCACCCGCTGCTCAAGAAGGCTGTGGCGCTCTGCTACCACCCGGAGTGAGTATGCCGTGTGTGGGGCTACCTGCCCGCCGAGCGAGCCTTCTTGTTCGCACTGCCCAAGCACCCGCTGCTCAAGAAGGCAGTCGCGCTCTGCTACCACCCGGAGTGAGTATGCCGTGTCTGGGGCTACCTGCCCGCCGAGCGAGCCTTCTTGTTCGCACTGCCCAAGCACCCGCTGCTTAAGAAGGCTGTCGCGCTCTGCTACCACCCGGAGTGAGTATGCCGTGTGTGGGGCTACCTGCCCGCCGAGCGAGCCTTCCTGTTCGCGCTGCCCGTCAAGCACCCGCTGCTCAAGAAGGCTGTGGCGCTCTGCTACCACCCGGAGTGAGTATGTCGTGTCTGGGGCTACCTGCCCGCCGAGCGAGCCTTCTTGTTCGCACTGCCCAAGCACCCGCTGCTCAAGAAGGCTGTCGCGCTCTGCTACCACCCGGAGTGAGTATGCCGTGTGTGGGGCTACCTGCCCGCCGAGCGAGCCTTCTTGTTCACGCTGCCCGGCGCCGCCGTCAAGCACCCGCTGCTCAAGAAGGCTGTGGCGCTCTGCTACCACCCGGAGTGAGTATGCCGTGTCTGCTACCTGCCCGCCGAGCGAGCCTTCTTGTTCGCACTGCCCAAGCACCCGCTGCTCAAGAAGGCTGTGGCGCTCTGCTACCACCCGGAGTGAGTATGCCGTGTGTGGGGCTACCTGCCCGCCGAGCAAGCCTTCTTGTTCGCACTGCCCAAGCACCCGCTGCTCAAGAAGGCTGTCGCGCTCTGCTACCACCCGGAGTGAGTATGCCGTGTGTGGGGCTACCTGCCCGCCGAGCGAGCCTTCTTGTTCGCACTGCCCAAGCACCCGCTGCTCAAGAAGGCTGTGGCGCTCTGCTACCACCCGGAGTGAGTATGCCGTGTGTGGGGCTACCTGCCCGCCGAGCGAGCCTTCTTGTTCGCACTGCCCAAGCACCCGCTGCTCAAGAAGGCAGTCGCGCTCTGCTACCACCCGGAGTGAGTATGCCGTGTCTGGGGCTACCTGCCCGCCGAGCGAGCCTTCTTGTTCGCACTGCCCAAGCACCCGCTGCTTAAGAAGGCTGTCGCGCTCTGCTACCACCCGGAGTGAGTATGCCGTGTGTGGGGCTACCTGCCCGCCGAGCGAGCCTTCCTGTTCGCGCTGCCCGTCAAGCACCCGCTGCTCAAGAAGGCTGTGGCGCTCTGCTACCACCCGGAGTGAGTATGTCGTGTCTGGGGCTACCTGCCCGCCGAGCGAGCCTTCTTGTTCGCACTGCCCAAGCACCCGCTGCTCAAGAAGGCTGTCGCGCTCTGCTACCACCCGGAGTGAGTATGCCGTGTGTGGGGCTACCTGCCCGCCGAGCGAGCCTTCTTGTTCACGCTGCCCGGCGCCGCCGTCAAGCACCCGCTGCTCAAGAAGGCTGTGGCGCTCTGCTACCACCCGGAGTGAGTATGCCGTGTCTGCTACCTGCCCGCCGAGCGAGCCTTCTTGTTCGCACTGCCCAAGCACCCGCTGCTCAAGAAGGCTGTGGCGCTCTGCTACCACCCGGAGTGAGTATGCCGTGTGTGGGGCTACCTGCCCGCCGAGCAAGCCTTCTTGTTCGCACTGCCCAAGCACCCGCTGCTCAAGAAGGCTGTCGCGCTCTGCTACCACCCGGAGTGAGTATGCCGTGTGTGGGGCTACCTGCCCGCCGAGCGAGCCTTCTTGTTCGCACTGCCCAAGCACCCGCTGCTCAAGAAGGCTGTGGCGCTCTGCTACCACCCGGAGTGAGTATGCCGTGTCTGGGTCAATAGTACATTCAGACATAAGTGCGACAAATAGGAACTTAGAAAGGGTGCATACCGAAATGAATACAAACTTATTACATAATTTCAGTTTACAAATGTTCAAAACGTATAAAATCATTTAATATAATACACTAAATGTATATTTCCAATTAGTATAAGCTAAAAATAATATAACATTATATTAAACATACCACCGTTTCATATATCAGACATTTTAACTAATTCTGTTTCATATAATCTTCATAACAAATACAAATTAAAATAAACACTAACCTATCAAATAACTACGTAAATAAACCTCTCAGAAATAAATAGAACCAGAAAAGGTAGGTTAAGTTAGGTTAGAGCGGCGATCTCCGTAGAAATAACCTGCTACCCATAATGGGTTACGTTAGGTTAGAACTGCGACCTCCACGAAAATTAACTGCTACCAGAAAAGTAGGTTAGGTTAGGTTAGAACTGCAACCCACGTAGAAATAAATTGCTACCAGAAAAGTAGGTTAAGTTAGAACTGCGACCCCGCAGAAATTACTGCTACCAGAAAAGCAAGTTAGGTTAGGTTAGAACTGCGATCCCCGCAGAAATAACTGCCATATAAATGCCCATATAAATAAACTGCTACCAAAAAAAATAGAACTCTTAAATATTTAAACTTACACGAATTATATTATTTCTTTATTTTGACAATGTATTGTTATAGTAAACAATGTTATATGTAAAGTAAATTAAACAAAATGAAAATATATGTTATGATATTCTAGATTAAGTAATTTATACCAATTGTACTTTATACGTTACAAAGTTTTACAAATTGAATTTATACGTCCTGAATAATATAGCATTAGTTCGTATACGTTTCATTACTTAATATATGTGTACGCTTCAATACATGAAATTCGAAACGAGTGGCGATGTTTTACAACACGACCGATAGGGAATGTTTTAAATCGACACGAGTTACGAATTTCGGTTTTGCACGTATCTCGTACGACGTTTTTTAATACAGATGGCCCTCCGAAGTTTCAAACCTGACGTAAAATGACACACTTCTCGCACTAGAGCCTAAAAAAAGCACCATATATACTAAAAATTATTTTCATTATCTTATTTTGTGTCTCTAAAAACCGTGCCGTGCTGTGACGGCAGTAAAAATACATTTGTAACCACCCCAACTCCTCCTGCGGGTGCCGTAAGAGTCGACTAAGGGATTGAAGTGTCACTGACCGTTATTTGATAAAATATTGATGATGGACAGCAGCGTCATCATAGTGGACACATTACTGCGATCGCCAATCCGCTTGCCCAGCGTGGCGATTATAGGCATTTACCTCCTAATGCGTCTATACGCAAAGTTAATATGAGAGGCCTACGTCCAGCAGTGGACTATCACAGGCTGATGATGAACGATACTACAAAATTAACCCTAAGTTGCATGTTGTATGTTGTATCTTGTATCACACATTATTTCTGAAATGACTTATGTAATCAATCAATGCCAATTAGAACTCTGTTGCTCAGTGTCACAGTCGCAATTGATTACTTATTTCGACATGTGTTATTTCGGTCGTAAGGTAAGGTGGGGTAAGATGAAACGGTTTTTTTAATGGGTTAAGACAAAAGTCGTTCTTTTGGCACAACGTTTGCTGGTAGCTTTTTGTCTTACCCCATTAAAAAAACCATTTCATCTTACCCCACTTTACCTTATCGTTTTTAATACTTTATGCACCCAAGGGTTAAAACCCCTACCTGTACTTTTGCCCTATACCTTCTGACTTATGATTGTATTGTTTTCCAGCTGCGGCCCAATATTCGGCGCTGGCGCAGACCTACTCATCTCAAACAACTGCAACGCCAATAGCGATAGCTACAGCAACCTCCACTCTTACGGCGCTCCAGACGCCTCCGGGTCACTCGCACCCGACTACAACTTCACTGTGCGCGACTACGAAGTGTTCACGTACAAACACAACTGACTACTCATCTGTAACTACAACGCTACAGCGACAGCTACAGCAACCTCCACTCTTACGGCGCCCCGGACGCCTCCGGGTCACTCGCACCCGACTACAACTTCACTGTGCGCGACTACGAAGTGTTCACGTACAAACACAACTGACTACTCATCTCTAACTACAACGCTACAGTGACAGCTACAGCAACCTCCACTCTTACGGCGCCCCAGACGCCTCCGGGTCACTCGCACCCGACTACAACTTCACTGTGCGCGACTACGAAGTGTTCACGTACAAACACAACTGACTACTCATCTCTAACTGCCATGCTACAGCAACCTCCACTCTTACGGCGCCCCAGACGCCTCCGGGTCACTCGCACCCGACTACAACTTCACTGTGCGCGACTACGAAGTGTTCACGTACAAACACAACTGACTACTCATCTCTAACCGTAACGCTACAGCAACCTCCACTCTTACGGCGCCCTGGACGCATCCGGGTCACTCGCACCCGACTACAACTTCACTGTGCGCGACTACGAAGTATTCACGTATAAACACTAGTGATTACTGCTATAATAAACACTCGTAGGATGCACCCGGCGTTTAAGGTAGCTAGCACCCGACTACAACTTCACTGTGCGTGACTACGAAGTATTCACGTACAAACACAACTGATTACAGCTATAATAAATACTTATAAAAACCCCCGGACATTTTTTAAGTTCGCTAACACACGACTACAACTTCACTGTGCGTGACTAAGAAGTACCCACGTATAAACACAACTGACTTCAGCTATAATGAACACTCGTAAGATGCCCCAGTCACCTTCGACAAAACAATCCTCCCATTAGGAACGAAAGATCTCACGATTCTGGGTAGAAATCATTAAAAAAATAACTAAGTTACAAAAAAGTGGGGAGGGGGACAGCTTTGAAAAAATGGCCCTCCTACATTTATTGAAATATGCCTCCTGACAAGCTTGTTATACTTACACAAGTGGCTACTACAGTATACTTAGTATAATTCTATGATTGGTTAATCTCTAATGTAGTGTAATGTATTCTTGCCACAAATCATCAATTATATTTTAGGAGTTAAGTATGTCTTCCCGTAAATATGACAAATGCCTCTTAGGTTTATATTTTTAGATGTAAATAGAGACTCGCGTCGCATTAAATATTTTCCTACCAAAAAAAGTGTTTTAATGAAAACCTACTTGCTTACTACATTGTCATGCTTACACTAATTTATTTAGTTAAAAACGAACATAATAATTATATATGTTTACCATAGTTTGGTTTTTTTCAGTAGCGTTAAGGCACTTAAAATAATATCTAATCTTGCTGCCTGTGGCCTATACCACAAAACTTTACAAACATACAATTCTACAAAATTGTATAAATTCCCATACAAAAAGTTGACAATTTTGTAGAATTGTACGCTTGTAAAGTTTTGTGGTATAGGGGCCTGGAGTCTTCACGTTCCGCACAATGACACTCTATCTAGTCTGGTAAATAAACTTGTCAGTAAAAGGCGGGAAATAATAATAAAAAAAAATTAAGAAGAGCGCCATCTGATTTTGCAACTAGCAAAATCGTGACAGCACTACATCGCATATAGGTGTACTAACATTTCCTCGATCCGCCTACAGATGGCGTGCAGTAGTCTCAAATCGAATATCATAATTATCATATAGATGATTTCAAACACATTTTCTACGTCAAAAATTGAAGTACTTAAAGTGAAAAATTGCGTGCATATTTATGAACATGACTGTACAAGATAATAAATATATAACCATTACTCTGCGCTGTTCTAAATAGGTAGATTCCAAAAAAACATAGAGTGCAATCTGACCTAAGTATTTTTTCTTACATTAATTCAACCTGAAATCCAATACAACGTAAAAAATTAAAACAAAAATAAAGAAATGAATTTAAGGTAAATAGAAAAAGTATTCGAACCGTTTAGTTTGAGATTATACTAAAACGCTCTAAAATGTAGGTAGTAGGTATACCTAACTAATGTACCGGCCAATAATATATCACATTCAGATTTTTTTTCAGTAGAATTTATTTTAATATTTATAAGTAGTTTCCACACTTCACACCTTACGACTATAGATAGTCTATGAATAGGCCTTTGTTCATCTATAAGGTGTTTTTTTATTAGTTGCCGATATTTTAACACATGATACTTTACATTAAAACAATTAACTTTAACTAAAAATCACGTAGTAGTTTTTTCATGAAGATTTTTTGTGTTAGGCATAATAGGCATGGATTTCGTAGTAAAATTAATTTTCTTAATTATAGCTTTTTTAGCAATACATCTCCCATTGTAATTCACAATACTTCATTCATCATTAATCTGTGCAAAAGTACCAAAATTATACGCTATCTACATGCCACTATGTGCCGTTTACTCGCTCATACAAAAAGTCACTATAATGTGATATATTATTGGCCGGTACTGTACATAATAGGGATGATGACTGTAGTTAAAATAAATTATAATTATTTCATATTAGGTATGCACGATAAAATACATGAAGAATTTATTTATGTAAATTGGAGTACATTTTGTACAGAACTTCTATTTAATAAATTGGAAAGAACATTAATAAAAAGTAGGTAGGTAATTTGGCAGTAGCTAATAGCTATACACACGTAACGTCACTTTTGTTTATTTCCTATAAAATTTCATAGAGGCAGCGTTTTGACAGTTAAAAAAAAGGTGTTGATTTGACTTGCCTCATAAGGTATTTCCATTATTTTTGACGTCATTTGAAAGCACCTAACAATCCATTCATTCCATTCCAGTCATTTATCTATACGAGCCTCCTGTCTAGAATTTCCACTAGAAAGCGGTTCCCGTTTTTCCCCGGGTTTCCCTCACCCGCATAGGTAGGCCTGCGCAAGCGCAATGCTCTATCATTCCGCCTTTTCGCACAAAACGACGTAAGCGCCACTATTTTCCTAACAAAATGTATAGGTAAATCTTTTATCTAATTTTATTGTGATTACCTAGTACCTACTGTGCAGGAAATCTACTCAGTACTAGAAGGAAGTAAACGTCGTATTTTTCTGAATGACATAAGACTCTTTGATACCTCGGGTGGCATTGACAGCTAAAAGTGCGCGTGAGTTCATTGCCTCCCATCCTGTCTCGATACTATGCGGGTGATACGTAAGATTATGGAATGAATCTAGATTAGGAATAGGGTAATTACTAGGTTTTGCATCTAACCTACGTCACATAAATAGGCGTGGGTAAATTTTAACCAAGAGTGTTGTGACAAAAGAGAAAAATACCCATAATCGCCACGCTGGGCAAGCGTGTTGGCGATCGGAATAGGCAGTGTGTTCACTGTTGCTATCATCAATCTATATATATATAAAAGAAGAAGCTCCCTGACAAAGATGCACGCACAGCCTAAACCCCTGGTCCTAGAGACTCCAAATTTGGCGTGTAGGTTCCTTTTATGGTGTAGACGAGCACTAAGAAAGGATTTTACAAAATTCACCTTCTAAGGGGTTGAAATGGGGGTCCAAAGTTTGTATGGCGAAATAAGATTAGTTGAACTATTTTATCCGAAACTTCGCAAGAGTATTCTTTAAAGTAATTAAGTAAAGGTATGTTTAAGGTTTTTTGAAAATTCAACCCCTGAAAAAGGTAAAAAGGGTGACGAAGTGAAAAAATCAAGTTGGGTATCGTTTCTATGGTTTATCGGGACGTAGATCACGAATATAATAACGATTTTGAAATTTAACGCGGCGGACGTGAAATACTATGTACACGGTTATGGTGTGATGGGGTAAAATTTGAAAAATAAAACAAATAGAGTTTTATTATTTATGTTCATTTCTGGTTCTAGAGATTCCAAATATAGCGCGTAGGCTTCTTTGAGGGTGTAGGAGTGCTCTAAAAAATGTTAAGTCATAATCCACTCATTAGAGGGTGCAATGGGGGTCCAAAGTTTGTATGGGGAAACTATTTAAACTCTTTTATCCAAAACTTCACAGGAGTATTCCCAAAGATAAATGACTAAAGAGATGTTTTAGGGTTTTTTGAGAATTCAACTCTTGAAAGTGGTAAAAAGGTTAACAGTAAAAAAACAACATGGTTATCGTTTCTATAGTCTATCTGTCGCTGTACAGAGGTGTACGTGAAATACCATCTCCTCTTTTATGGTATCATGGGCTTGCGGGTTATGACAGGGGTATCGTTTTTGTGTTTATTTCTGATTCAAAAAATTCTAAATATAGCATGTTAACCAACGTTAATAACCTTTTAAGTTTTCCTGAGTTTTCACGCGATAGTAATCAAAAGTACATATTATCTGTGTATTCAAGAGGTTTTTTTATAAAGTAGTCAAAACAGCCGTCACCATAAATTTCGTCATTTTTGATCCAATTGTGTAATTCGATGTATCGGGATCCCAGAGGTTCTTATTGACAAACTGCAAAAAAGGCTGCCTCATTCAATTTCTGTTTCGATATTGTCCGTCATAAAAATCGGTGGTAATCTGAAGTTCTGACTGATCTGTTCATCATAATGAAGCAGAAGTCAAATTTGCAAGAAACTGTAACAATCTTGATTTACTTCAAATGTTAATCAGCTCGGCTAATTATGGTCATCTTTGTAAGTCCTGGGAAACGACAAATGATAGTTTATCATCAAAACACAACAATCACCTATGTGAGTGGATGTAAACTTATAATGATAAAAAACATTTGTCGGTTACCAGATGGTAAAGATGACCATAATATGATAGCGTGATTCCTACGGAATTTGAAGTCAAAATTGCAAGAAAAGTTTGCCATCTCGAATTTAGGTTTTAAGTTTAAAACGCCCGTGATAAAAATTGATAAAACGCGGCCGAACCGCGGGTAAAAGCACCACCCGCCACACTTAAATCGGTTAAGGCAAATGCGAGATAATCGCGGGAAAACATTAACACGCAGTGAATAGATATTAGTACGCGGGCGAAGCCGCGGGTAACTGCTAGTCTTTTATAAACGAATATTCAGTGACACTTCAATCCCTTGTTCGACTGTTACGACCACAGAACAGAAAATGTGTTTTTATTATTCCGTGGTTACGACATCCACGGGAAGATTTGGGACTGTGACAAATGAATTGGCAGTAGGAATACCACAATCAATATCGAACTAAATTGAACTACCTAATTAATCTGACGGCAGAATAAAATACCAAGACAATAAAAATAAATTAAAAAAATTGCCCCAGGTCTTGCGGGGGAGGTAGAGTGCCCAGAAGGCTGGCCGCATTTGCCGCGCTGGACTGCTAGGTATGCTGAGTCTTTGCGCGAAATACTGGCCAGCCCTCTGGTCACCCGACACCTCTATAAGGCGCTTGGAAATTTCCTTATAGAGGCGACGCGCACTTGGCCCCCACGGCCCCAGTGTTTCAATCCCAAACGCCGCAAATATGTAGCTGTTACTACTATGCTCCTACAATAAAATCTGACGGCGCACCACGAACATCGAAAATGTCTGTCTCTGTTATCTATAATATCTTCAGTCTTTGATAGCGATGATTGGAGCGAGACAGAGATGCTCGAAATTTACGATTATCGAAATTCTGAATAGGTCTACTGATCACGTCCATTTCATCTTGCGTTGGTATTATGTTTCTAATTTGTTAGAAATATCAACTTGATTAATTATGCCTGTCTTACGAGGATAGTATCTAATAAACTTGGTATCATCAAATTTCAACTCGGAAATACGTCGACGCAGACAAGGTATTTTTTACCATTAAGGAAACCTTAGTATTAACACAATGTGAAACCCAGGATATTATCTTGCTCTGAGTTTTTCACTTATCTACATAATATCCTTAAAATTCCTATCGTAGGAAACAAGGTGAAGTTTGCCCATAATTACGATGCTAGCCAGCGGGTTGGCGGTCGCAGTAGTGTCCATTATGATGGCGCTGCTGCCTGTCAGCAATCATTAAATTAATCAATGAATGGTCAGTGATACTTCAATCCCGTGTATTCGATTCGGCAGCTAACGTTTTATAAAGCCACAGGTATTAAGTACCTAGGGTTAGTTGTGGAACATTGACACAAACGGACACAATGAAACTTTGCGATATCTCGGAAACCTGATCTTAACGGCTAGCCCCGTCTATCAAACAAGGACGAGCTTAGGGACCCTCCACAACTCCCCAGGGTGCGAGCGACGATCGCAAAAGGAGCACGTCGCTACATGCTTCAAAGCGAATTGAACCAGGAAAAGTAACAATTTTTATTTATATTTCGTAATTTTTTGCAAGAATACAGAGAATAGTTTGGGAGTATTTATATTTTTGTCGTATTGTATATAGGTATAATCAAGTTTATCTTAAGCTAAATACTTTTAAAATTAGCTTAAGTTTTGGCCTCGTTTTTTTATTTAGTTTAAAATAATACCCTGGTGTCTCACAATGAAACATTTTTATGTAATGTGCAATGAAACAGGTCCATGTTTCGTTGTGTACTGTATAGTTTTATTGTACACCGAATGTAAAATTGCAAAAGGTTACTATTCTATGAGACTGTTCATTTAAACATGTTTCATGTTTAGCACCTCATTATCAATCAATTAAGGCCCACTCGTATAACCTAGGGTTAAACATTGACCAGTAGCTAGTGACAAATTTTATATGTACAATAAAATGATCACTTTAGCTCCTGCTGATGAATACCTCGTTATGTGGCTAAACCCGGGTGGTACAGGAGAGTCTAAGTAGTACATTTTTAATATTTTTTGTTGACTAGTATAATTATATCATATATTATAAAATTATATATTAAATATTTCGTAAAATTATATGCGTAGTAACAGTGGTAATACAACATAGTTTTTATCTTTTAAAGCATTCTATTCCTACATATTGTATTAATATGTGATTGTTTTCATTAAAACATAACATTTTTCGGTTGCTGAATGCGTCAAAGTCATAAAGATTCGTTAATAAATTAATCTCATTAAGAACAACCACATAATATATAATAGCCTATTGGCTACTGATTATGTAACTCTGTTTCAATGTTGGTTACCCGTGATATTTTTTGTTTACAATGAAACAGCTCACGGTGTTTCACTGAACACTATTTATTAGTACACATTGAAACAATACACTTTTTTCAAAATCATTTTAAGAATATATATGCAATTTTCAGCACTAGAGCCACTTTTTAACACACCATAAAGAATGATGACTATTAGTCTATTTTATGGCAAAATATACGATTTTTAACTTTCAAATTGGCTGAGATAGGACAGTTTAAAAAGTTGAATGTTTCATTGATGGCAATAGTTTAAGTAATATGTTTAACAATAAAACATACGTACACAATAAAACAACATGATAATTATGTTGTCACAAAGTGTATGATATCTATCGTGGAGATGCCCAGGACCCTCCCGCGTTCACCTGAGTTGCAGTCATACTACGAGGACACATAAAAAATAACTTTTTTTCTAATATGTCGCAGTTATCGACGACATTGTTAAGTTACAATGAAACTTGGGTTGTATACAATGAAACAGTCTTTCGGTTTCATATATCTTTCAGTGGTATTATTAATCATTTAACAAATTGGAATCCTACTAAACTAAACCTACTCCAGCCTACCGTTATTATTAACCTTCCTTTATTTTGTACTCATTGCGAGCGTACTTAATATATATGTTACATATAACACAGTTCCAATGTTGGTTAAGTCTGTTTCATAGTTCATTGGATTTATTACATCTGTTTCAATGTAAAAATTCAGGTGTTTCATTGACTACATGCACGAGGACACAATGAAACAAATCTAATTTTTTGTTTAAAGTTGCATAACACATATACTATTGAAAATAAGTAGAAACCAAGTATGCGATTCGATAGCCAACTAAATTGTTTATATTCGAACACAATATCTCACTAGTAACTTCAAAAACACCAGAGATGCAATGGTTTGAAATTTAGTTGTTTCATTGATCCACAACTTACCCTACAGCTATTTTTTATAAAACGCCAGAATACGTACCTACGCGTACGAAATACGTATTTTGTGTCCAGCGATGTACGTCAAACAATAAATTAGTAGTTAAAACTAGTAAGCCGTTACTTTGACAGCAAAATTTGATACATCATTAAATTGGACCTGTGGAAAAACCAAATTGGACAGCACAAATTTTTGCTTAATATAGGTAGATATAGGTACGTGTGTTATTAATAGATACACATAGAGGTACTTTTCGGTTTAAAAATAATCAATAGGTACTTTCATACAAAGTTATAGGTATGAGCTTATAGATAAAGTAACGAGAAGTGACTAACTTTTAAGTAATTTCAGCAGCAATATAAGTAGATACCTACCTAATTAGAGTTCTTAAAACCGTTAGGTACAAATAAATTTTAATTCGTAACATGTTTTCTAATGAAGCTGTATAAGGTACCTACCTACGTATTACGTAAAGGCATAATCTTACACTTCTACTTATCGATTCTATGAATTAAATGCATGTTAATGCTTAATTACGTAAACAAACATTGCATTAAGAATCAAGAATTCCTTTCAAATTATCTCCAGGATTCTCCAGTAAGTTGAACAACATATTAATGTATGCGAACATGATATAAATTATCATGGACGTATTATATAACAACGTCGCGTTTCTAAGGCAAAACAGTGATTTATGTTATCTGATGGACTCCGTAGCTAAGTCGTTATTGACCCTGCAGGCAAAGCATCTATTTTTGTACCTACTTAACAGAAAAATATTTGTTCCTTAATTAAGGCAGTTTTTTTAGGTAGACATATACCATTTTCAACACACTTGCTCGTAACGTAGGTGTTATTGTACCGCTATTAGGCTCATAATCCAAGATATTAAACACGCGTGCTTTTTCATTACGTTATTGTTCTACTGCACAACACATTGGTAATAACACAACCCGACCAAGTATGTTTGCAAACATTTGCAAGTATTATGTCATGTAGATGAAGCATTAGAATTTAGTCAGGTTATGTTTATTTTTTAAATTGACCAAACAGTTGACATGTGGCAGAAATAGCGGAATCCAGAATATTATTTCAAAATACTATAAACTTTCGTAAATAAATAAATAATATATTTAAATTGTGCATCCAAATTATCTAGTAATTATATTAAATGTAAAGTTATCGTATTTTTATTTTATGATAATCGTTAATGATTCGCAGTTTTTTTTTTATATTGGCTGTTTGTCGATAGGACTGCTGCCTTACAAATTTGCGCGCGTTTAAAAATTCCTTAGGTATGCGCGCGCCGTTTGTTACCATTGTATTTGTTATTCGGAGTTATTAATGTTGTTAATTTCATATGTTTGTTGCGTTTTACAATTTTGTTGTGTTTAGGTACTGTTATTACTTTAATTGTGAGCTTCAAGTAATGAACAAGAATAAAATAAAAAGGTTAAACGTAACTTTGGGATAGTACCTAAGTAAGTAATTACCTAGCAACAAAGGTTAGTAAAAGTGTTACTAAAAGTCGGTTATTTCTCACAAGTGTGTTGAAAAACGTCGTATGAAACTCGTGTGCATTGATCATTATACTCCCTGCTATCTTATGCGCGCTCGCTTGCAGCTCGCGCGCATAAGATCAACTTAGCACACTTGTATCATAATGTACTATTATAATAGCGCGAATCACACATTTTTACAACACCTACATGTACCTAAGTACCTACTCGGCCGCCGCTATGAAGTAAATCCTGACACCTGTCATTTCCATACATTATGTGTTAAAAAGTGACGTTGCTGACAGACAATAGCGACAGCCATACCCAAAGTATCGATTAACCAACGGCACAGTGAGCACGGGATAACCAGTTGCGTCAGTATTTGTTTTAAATACACTTTACGGGTTCCAAACTCATTTAAAATTTGCTGTATATTGACAAATCGTCGGGAATAGTGCAATACCGCGTATCTAACTACCAAAGCAGATAGAGTTCAAATATCAAATCATTGACACTCAAATTGACCCTAATTGAATTTGTTAGTTACGCAGTATTGCACTATACCCGTCGAAATACAAGGAATCCATTCAAAAGTCCGCCCTGGCGAATTAACTTACCAGAAGGTATTCCTACCTTTCCCTACGGTTTAGTTATAACATACAGGTTGGTCCAACCTTGACGTCAAAAAAAATTTTTTAGATTCCTCACGTCATAAGCTATCAGAATATACCCCATGTATGTTAGCCGATTTTTTGTAGTTTTCGAGTTATGAATTTTAGAAAAATTTTTTTTTGAGAAATTCTGGAATGAAGAAAAATATTGATAAAAAAAAAACTATTGGGTTTTTTTAATATTTTCTTTTTGTGAAAGTATTACTACAAATAAAGCATTTACTGACAAAAAAAATTGCGTCCTCACTTTGATACAAGTAGGATAAAAAATACAAAATTCAAAATTTTACGTTAAAAATGCATCAAAATAGCATTAATGTACTTAAATAAAAAAAATAAAACATATCCCAAGGATTTTTGGTAATGTAATGACTGCCCTAGACCTTAAACCTTCGTAAAAGCCAAAAAAAAGTGATACGTAATAATGAGGATTTTTCGGAGTAGTCTGTCAAATAAACTACTACTACTATTAAAAAAACTTAAAATTTTAAAGTAGTAAAAAATGACTTGAATAACTACACAAATTGAGTTTTCGTGGTATTTTCTGTCTTTGTTTATTGATAAGAACAACAAAACAGACGAAATTTCACTTTATTTTTAAATTAAAAATTTAGAAGTTTTTTTTAAGTTTATTTGACCGACTACTCCGAAAAATCCTCATTATTAAGTATAACTTATTTTTGCTTTTACGAAGGTTTAAGGTCTAGGGCAGTCTTTACATTACCAAAAATCCTTGGGATACGTTTTATTTTTTTTATTTAAGTACATTAATGCTATTTTGATGCATTTTTAACGTAAAATTTTGAATTTTGTTGTTTTTATCCTACTTGTATCAAAGAGAGGACGCAAATTTTTTTGTCAGTAAATGCTTTATTTGTAGTAATACTTTCACAGACCCAATAGTTTTTTTTTATCAATATTTTTCTTCATTCCAGAATTTCTCAAAAAACTCGAAAACTACAAAAAATCGGCTAACATACATGGGGTATATTCTGATAGCCCATGACGTAGGGACCCTAAAAAAAAATTTTTGACGTCAAGGTTTGGACCACCCTGTATATTTAAACATAATATACATTTATATACATTATATTATACATTTGTATGCCGTGTGTGACGGGAGTAAGAATACATTTGTCACCACCCCAACACCTCCTGCGGGTGTCGTAAGAGTCGACTAAGGGATTGAAGTGTCACTGACCATTCTACAAGATTGATGATGGGCAGCAGCGTCATCATAGTGGACACATTACTGCGATCACCAATCCGCTTGCCCAGCGTGGCGATTATGGGCATTTACCTCCTAATGCGTCTATACGCATAGTTAATAGGAGAGGCCTACGTCCAGCAGTCCAGTTGGACTAACATTGGCTGATGATGATGATGATGATGATGAAACCTAATATTGAAGGCTCCAGTGAGCGCAGATTTATTTACCGAAATCGCCAAACCTTTGGTTGACATTATTACTAGACACCGAAGAGCTGGCGACACAGCGTATCAACGTTGAGATACAGTACAGTCGAGCTCATAAATATATGAGCAAATCCAAGGCTTAAAAAAAATAGCATAGAAAGATACATTATGCATTTGATTCTGAACAGATTTACTAATCAAAAATATGCTATAATATGTAAAAATATCCACTCAGTATCCGTGCCATGATAGAAATCACGACCAAGTAGAGCTACCTTATTTGTCTAATTTTCCCTATGAAATACGTCTTGAGATGGTAAAGGATGACAATAGTTGTTCAGAAAAGTCTTAACACACGGTATCTAGCTTATATTTTAATCAGTGATTTATACAGTCGCCAGCGATTATAACTAATATACCTACCTATTTTTAAATACTTAGGTATTTATGTTGATGTTTGAAGTGAGAAATGCAGAAACGTACTGGGTCGCGTTTTATAAAGTTACAATTTACAATTTTGCTGGTTGCCTCTCTTTCTAGCCAATACGTGCGTGCGTTAGTTAGAGCGGCAACCAGCAAAATTGTAAAATGTAACTTTATAAAACGCAACCCTGATTGATAATGGACACAAATCGACACATTTATATGCTTGACTACACATCAATATACAGTCATCAGGTACATAAAAATACTTAAGTAACTAGTTACGAGCATTACTTATGATAATTTGATAAGAATTGAATGCATTATAAGTTTTTATTGCTCTAAATTGTAAAATATTTTGTAATTATCAGCAATCGGTACCTAAACAATCTTATGATAATGTCACGATAATTTATTACCTAATCCCTAATCTAAAACTATGAAATAGGTGCATTCCTATTCAAAACACCTTATTATACTAAAATATAAAAAAAAATCCATTTTCTGTACCAAAACTTGTGAAATATATTAATAATAATATATTAAATATATGAATACGTTGTAAAAATAACCTATTAAAAAAGTTATATGAAATCTAAAGTCAAATTAAAAACTGGAAATATTTCCAAGTAGAAACCCATTTCAAAATCTTCAAAGGTGCCTCCATTTTTCGCTTTAACCGATTTTAATAAAATTTGGAGGTTCTTTCGTCGTATCTTGACGTTTCATTAAATCCTGACTCTATTCTAAATGTAGCTGCATCATTGCTCTATCTCGCTCTTGTGTTACTATTGCCTAAGACGTCAGACAGGGAGGTGATCTCCAAAATTCAGATTATTTATTTAAGTGGAAGAAGGTGGTAAGTTCATATGAAAACATACATCAGAAAGTCATTTTTGATATAAATCTATATTCCAGACGTAGAGTGCCAGTGCATTCCTTTCGCGGAACTGCGGGATGAATCATGATGCATAGCTGTCTGCGCCCTTATAAAGGGTGCTATTAATGCTATTATAGGTAATACTATGTCCAATTGTCCAACCATCTTGTCAGTAGTAAAAGGCGACAAATTCATTTTTTTTAAGGACAGCCAACTCTCCCCTGCAATTTATTTTAAATTTGCCTCGTTTTTCTACTAACATGCTGGTTTGACAGAGTATATGTATTATGCATATTGTAAGCAAATATTATAATTTGGCAATACTTTGTGAGTTGACGATACTGGCAACCCAGGTGTTCCTGCCTTCATATAGGCTGAAGCACTGGCTGATTTTTTGTTTAAAGCTTTTAAAAAGTTAAGAGATAACAAAAAGAGAAATACCTATTGTAGAAATAGAAAATACAATGATTAATAATTCTGACTTTATTCGTCTATTTTCAGCTTGTACTAATATCTACGATTTACATAAATGTTGATGGAATATGGTAAAACTAAGGTCGTCTGCGGTGGCTATAACGAGCCATATGGCTATGTGTTGTGTTGTGTTTTAAGTGTAAGAGTTGAGAAGGTCGTGCCCCACATAAAAACAACTCCCTACAATACATTATTTATTTAAACTTTCACCAAATCTACTACTACCATCTTAACTTTTAACAATATCTTTTTATCAATGTTTTTAAAATTTTAATTCAATTGTTTTTTACGTCCTTGACAATAAGAAAAATAAAACTTAAGTAAGTAATAGTTCGGATACAGTAAAAATACATACAAAGTTTATTTGTCGTTCGGTTATGTTATGAACAACACCCTATATGTGCAAGTTGCATCTGTTCGAAGGCGGTTGTTGCACTCCGCTGAAGCTGCATTTCTGCATTTCTCTGAACTGCCCTTAACCCATTAATTCGACCTTCTAAGAACCCCGAAAATTCGGCGCGCACAAAGTCTTTCGCTGGAGAAAAAAAGTATCTGGCCCTAATTTAAGTGTCAAACAAGACGGATGCTAAGGGTGGTCTTTTATGGGAATATTGGGAATTGTCCTCCGGAAATTGTTTTCATATTTGTAGCTATTGTTGCCTCCGGCGCGGCGCCATGTTTTTGGGTTTAATTTAATTTGTTAGTTACAGTTACGATTTTGTTTGATGAAATATTCCGACATTAAGGAGCATTAAATGTACGTTTCGTGTAGCCATAAAATAATTTTTGTAACAAAGTGGTAGAATAAAACCTACAAAAAAAATGTTTCGTGTACCTTCCCTACTCGTGAGGTAGAGATGTTTTTTTTTATTTTGCTGTAATCCTATGGTGTGGGTATTTTTACTTTTTTCATCGTTTGAATTGTGAGTCTATATTCTAGCACCCCAAAGGCCACAGATCCCTCCATCCATACTGTATCGTAAGTCGTAACCCCAGAAGAGCTGGCGCCTATGTCTAGCAGCGAGAGACTCTGTGTCGCCAATGTGATAGCCAGTTCAAACAATACTGATAACAGCGATAACAACGTTAGTCGAGACTATTATACTGACGAAACTGAATAGCATTAACCATTAATATGTTTAATTTTAAATTGTGGACGAATGCCTTTTGTATTGTTATTTTGCAGTCCGCTCGGGTGAAATCGGTATTGTATAACCCCCTTATTCATAAACGTCTCCTAAATGAACAAGCTCTTAAGTATTGATTGTCCCTTTCGCTCTTATAGACAATAAGTAAGACCGAAAGGGAAAAACAATACTTAGCGCGTTGCTAAGTTAGCAGACATTTATGAATAAGGGGGTAACACTTTATCACTGGCTTAAAAAGATAACTAAAGTTCAATAAAAATAGTGTTTAAACTAAAACTTAAATGTACATTGCCGTAGATGCTGGTTTTTCAAAAACATCTGTTAAACATAAACTCTACTTATAAACACGTTATACAAGATATTCGTCGTGGTAAAAAGTTACTTTGTTCTAAAGAATGAGACAATTTTCTAGCTTTAATTGAATACCTAATGAGAAAATAAGTCAATCAGTAAATTGTTTGGGAAACACGTTTTTATAGTTGAAGTTAGATACTGTTTTAACCCCAAACAGTAAATTTTCAGGAGACGGCATTCAATTCGTTTTATCGTTAGCTTGATACATGATTACGAGCATTTTGTTATAAGTTGTTTTCAAATTGTCTTTTCATGATCTTATTCTGTGTATTTAACTTGTGTCGTTATTTCATTAAGCTTGGCAAAATTAAAAAAAAATCCTGCGTTCTAGCCTCCTTGACGCTGTGTAGAGCAAAAAATTCTGTCTTTAAAAAAATACAATAAGTGAGTCAAAAAGTATGTATCTTATAAGATACACTGCCAAGTTAAGGGTTAAAAGCCCAGTGCCTCTATGTGCATTAGTACTTTTACGCATTTGGAGTACCCAAATGGGAGGCAAACATAGTATACATGATGTAATGGTTACGATATTTCGGAAAATCACCGTACGAGGGGTATAAAAATACCCCTTTCTGTAGACTGTACTTAAGTAAAGTCATGGCGTGCAGCGGCCTAGGATTTTATATGGGACTGATTCAAAAATATGTGTTGAGATCCTCATTCCAGATCATACCTGAAGGCTTTATGGTAGTCCTGTACTATTTACTGTTTATCGTAACGTTATCAATGTCATCGTGGATGACATTATAATATTATGATTCCTATACGTTATGGAGACATTAAGATTTTAGGAGGTACTTAATACCCATAATCGCCACGCTGAAACCGCTGAAAACCTTTATCACTTTGACATGAACTGCCCATCGACATGAGCACTTCATGCTCGACAGCAATGGTACTTTTCCTTATAAGAATAAACCCTATAAAATAATGTCGAACCGCGCCCCCGGCGTGAGGCGATGACCGCGGGAAACGCCGACCATTGTCACCAATCACCAATTACCAACAATGGCAGCGGTTCCCAAATCGCGCGATTCGCCGCGCCCGCGCCGAAAACGTTTCTAATCGGTGCAAGTGGTAAATCCACTGCCATTATCTATGGTTACTTCGGAAATTCCGAACTTGATCTTGCACTTTTTTCGTGACCCGTTGTGGCGCGAGTGGCTCGACCCAATTTTTGCGATTAATCATCATCATTTCAATCATTTATCGGCCACTGAGTATAGGCCTTCTAGTACGCCATTTATCCCAGTCCTGGGTGCTTAGACAAGTTGCCAATCGCTAGCGCTTAATCATCAATCGTAAACGAAAGGCAGCTAACTGTCTTCGCACTAATATGCAAGAGTGACAGAGAGGGAAAACTACGACACGCTACTAAGTGCTAGCGATTGGCAACTTGGCTAAGCATCCTGAGCTAGAAATGACCCGCAATCTGGCGACGAGCTAACGGACGCGCAGGGGCTCTTTCATCTGAAATACGCCACCAATACCAATACCAATGTTAGGACTTTAGTCCAACTGATATCACGCTACGTTGTTGTGTCACCTAAATCTACCTAATTTTAATTTCTTATTTTGTTATTGTATTTTTTCTTTTTTTTTATTGTATTATATCTACTTTCATCACATGTTGGTTTTTAACTGTAATAAATAAATCACTCTGCCTGTCAACATCTCCTGCGCAGGTCCAATTGGGTTTGGTAACTAAGAAAGTTTAATTAGTCGCTTTATAGCTGTTTCCAGTCTTCCACCGAATTCCTATGAAAGCCACATGTCAATCTACAATTGTACAGTCGGGGAATTTAAATTCCTACCCACCTAAGGATCAATATCGTATAGCAAAAATTCATCATAAGAGCTATCTACTAAGCACAACGTTACTTTGACATATCAGACGCATTCGTTTGTGTTACTAGGCAACTGATATGAATAAGAACGTTGACATGGGGAACTGTAAAACGTCAAGGCACTGCTAAAAATGGATGACAGTAATTGAAAATCTAACAAAATATATTTCTATCGCTTTCAGTCTTGCTATATTTGAATGAATCGGGAACTCGGAATCAAAGTTTAAATTTTTGATTGTCGTCGAATCCAGGCACTGGTCTACTACCGCAAACTACGAAATTCGTAAATATCGATAATTTTTCTCTGTCACTCTAACGAAGGCGTCATTAGAGAGTGAGAGACAAATTCTCGAAATTTGCGGATTTCAAAGTTCGCGGTAGGGCCGCTGGTGCCGATATATAGGCTGAAAGCAAAATGTTTCTGTTGATGAACTAACATAATTGACTAAAGTATATAATAAAATAATAAAAGCATAACGGACGTTCTTTATTCATAACATATACTATTCATAACAAGAACACTATTTTATCTCATTCAATCTTATTTAATCAATCACTTGACCAGGGTGTTTATTAAACAAAATAAGTTTTCAACGCAACAAATTAACTCATAAAAAATTCAATTAAAAACACGTGTATCCACCAAGATCGCGAATGACCACGCCACAAATGTAATCTTCCGGTTTGAGACCTGGAAAATGTCTAGTGTAGATGTCTAGTCAAGATTTAATTACTGACGGGCGAAGTGATGTCGCGCTGCTTTATGAGCCTCGGTCAATGCAATTTTTTTCGCAGGCCGCCTGTGATGAAAATCCATTGCATGTAGGCAATTCCTTATTGTTCTAGGGTGAACGTCAAACATTTCTGCAAACCGTCCTGTTGTCGTAAAGCCATCCAAATTATATTGACGTCGCATTAATCGGCGTTGGTCTTCGGCTAATGTTAGCGGGCGATGGTTATTTTGCCTTTGATCAATAAGGTTTCCTTCAGCATTGTATCGCCGTACCCAACGGCGAGCAGTGTTCCTAATCACATTTAACCAAGGTGTTATTTCATGAATTCCTACTCCTTCCTGGTGTAACTCCAACATTTAATTTTGCGCTCACAATAATTTCGCTTTTGAAAATCATTTCACAATTTTCTCGACTGACACTGACAGCATCTGCCATGTGTTTAAGTAATTATTTATTAGAAAAGTAAATAACTTCGTAAAGAGGTTCTATGTGACGTGCAGTGACACTGACAAAATAATGGGTATTGACACATCAATACTAAAATTAAAATTTCGACCTTAATGCATCGTGAATGTCTAACAACATTTCTACGAAATGGGTAGGAAATTAAATTCCCTGACTGTACCGTATGTGCATAATGTAGGTATGTTATATTATATCATTACCCGTCGTAGAAATATAGACCAAATTCTCACAGCATCGCAACATTGAATACTTTGACTTTGACAACGTAGATTTACCTAAATCTAGATTTTTTTTATAACACTAAAGTGAAGTCTGTTCAGTCAAAGAATTAGGTTACGCCGGTTTAGATAGAGATTAATAATATTATAATTAATTGACTACAAGCTCTAGTGAAACAAATAGTATGAGCTTATTTATCTTTTGAAAAAATATACAATGGACCAAAAATATTATACCTAGTCTTAGAAAAATGTAAATACCACAATTGTGATCAATTGTCGGAGAGCTCGGCCTAGCGTGAGTCACCCTGAGTAAAGAACTGATGAGAGTGTTGTATTTCTGCATACAATTAATATTGCACTGCACACTAATTGCCACTAGGGCATACGTTATGATGCGTATGAGTTGATTCACTTCTCTAGAAACACTCAGTGCATACGCCCATACAGTTATAATAAACTGATAATACATGACCCTTATTTCAATAACGATAAAGTTCACGAAAGGTGAGTTAATTGGGCGGTGGTACCACGATACCTACTCGAAATCGAGACCGGTGAAATCATCTATGTACTCGGAATAAGATGTAAATCTTCGACCAATTGGATGACGTGGGTTTGGGAGTAATTGACCACAGTGCACGACCTGGGGCAATTGGGGCTCCCCTGCAAATCCTCGGAAGTCAGTGTTAGGTGAAGGCTACGTCCAAGTTGAAATGCAATTGGCCGTGTGGTGACGGCAGTAAGAATACATTTTTCACCACCCAACTCCTCCTGCGGGTGTCGTAAGAGTCGACTAAGGGACATTTCAGTCACTGACCATTATTTGATAAAAGATTGATGATGGGCAGCAGCGTCATCATAGTGGACACATTACTGCGATCGCCAACCTGCTTGCCCAGCTTGGCGATTATGGGCATTTACCTCCTAATGCGTCTATAGTTACGCATAGCTAATAGGAGAGGCCTACGTCCAACAGTGGACCTACGTTCATAGGCCGATGAAGTGACGTATGATGTGAATTGCATTACGTCTAGGTTTCTTCATTAACCCTTAAATTGACAAGTAACATATCAGTTTAAGGGTTAACATCTGTCACTGGATACCAAGAACATGTATACCATTCGGTAGTAGAAAACATTTGACGTCTTTGACACATATCGTGAAACACGTTCGCAGGTATAATATTTTTACGTTAATGCTAATAAATAAGTAAAATAATTTTAAATAAAAAATATGTGAACTCAAGGTTTGAGGTTATAAGTTGGCGATGAAGCCAAGATTGTGTTCTAAAAGTGCGTGATAATTGAATACCTAATGCAAGTTGGTTTACTTTTTTTTTTGTTTTCTACTGACGAATGGTATAGGTATCAAATGTCTGTGATTCAATTTTTTTTACATCTAAGTAATTAAACGTGGTGCCATATACATCTTGATAATTAATTCAGAGTTTGAAGAACTCGGAATTAATTATCAAGATGATTTATTTGTCAGCCTCCGTAGCCTAGTTGGTAGTGACCCTGCCTACGAAGCTGGAGGTTCCGGGTTCGAATCCCGGCGAGGGCATTCTTTGTGTATTTATTTATCACAAATGTTTGTTCCTTGGTCATGGCTGCCTATGTATTTAAGTATCTATATGTATCTATCTATTACATATATCGTCGCCTGGTACAACATCACAAGCCTTAATTGAGCTTACCGTGGGACTAGGTCGATTTGTGTAAGATGTCCAGATATTTATTTATTTATTTATTATTTATTTATCTACATTAAGTACCTTAAGTATTTTATTACTTACCTAGATTGTTTTTTCTTTTGTTTGTAGTCAAACTAAAGTAATTCAATGTTTCGGCATTAAACTTATTTCAATTTGAAGTTAATTCGCAGTAAATTAATTTTAATCTCCGAGACCCAATAAATTTATACAATATCGTAATACATATCGCCTATACATTCGGCTCAGATGACCGCGCAGGATTCAGGAATCGTTGATAACAGACGGGACTCATAAAGCAGATGGTTCACATTCCCAGATGCTATTAAATACACCTACGTAAGCCAAACGGGATCGACTGGGCAATCCCGTGACGTAGGCAACTAAAGGCACACTCATCTCCTTAACACTTAGGTAATTTTTATCGTATTCCTACGCTCTCACCTACAAAATACCCAATTTGGTAGTTTTGCGCATAATTTGATATTTGACGTTACATAATTTGATATTTGCCTGTAGGTTTATGATGGTCCCTTACTAATCGTTTATCGTATCGTATCGATGTCATCTAGACCCCGGTATCGGAGGTGCAAAATGGTAGCTGTCAAGTTCTTAGGGATGGGGTAAAAATATTTGTGATGTCGATAATTAAAGTTATATATCGATAATTTTTCTTTACCATAATAATAAGCTAAGACTTTAATTAAACGCACCTATTTACGATATAAACTAGGACTATATAAATACAAAATCAAGAAAATATTTATTTAATGTAATGTAACATCGCCATACTTTTTATTGAGGCAATTGTCGATGAACCTTCTGAAGTTTGGGTTTTCGAATTTGGTCCAAAGTATGTTACAACTGACGAAAAACTTAAGCAGATCTCGGTTACAGTTTAATTGGTTTTAATTTTTTTATGAGTGTTTTCATACAAGATTGAGTTGCAATGCAAGATATGGAAGATTAAAAATATTGGAATGGAATACCACCTTTATTAAATAATCAATATTAGTAGAACATACGTTGTTGATTTTCTCTTGATGGCAGTTCAACTCCATGTGCTTTTTTATATTCCAACATCTGGAAATGATGTGTATTCTGCAAATTGTATATTAAATGTTTTTCATTCATTTTTGAAGTTCAGGGTGTTCAGCAAGAAGTGACTCCACTTTCTATTTTATAAAATATTTTAGGCGAATAGACTCGTAAACACGGCTAAATAATCGAAGACATCGTTGTAAGATGACTTTGACTATCTATTGACATAAATAATTTATTATCAGTATTTAATACCTTAAAAGTTTTTATTCAATGTTGTGCAACTCGAAACATAATAAATGTAATAGCAACCAGAGATTAGTATTGTAATAGTAATGATTTATGTATTAAATGTTAATTATTATCAGGGATCCCAAAAAAAGGGATACAAATAAATGGTCCTTGTACATAAAAAAAATAATTGTACAAATAATCGATTATTAGATGTGAATTATTATCATAGATCCCGAAAAAAGGTAGGTATACAAATAAATGGTCCTTGAACAGTAGGGTTCAAAATTGCATGGACAGTTTATGAATGAATTCCACTGTACATTGTTGAATTCCATTGTACAATTTTGAACGCCACTGTACATAAAAAAATAATTGTACAAAAAATCGAGTATCGATATCCACATCACAAAATGTGTTTACCTATCCCTAAGTAAGAACTTGACAGCTATCATTTTGCACCTCCGATACCGGGGTCTACATGCCTCGTCACATATCGGTGTCATGCTATATCAAGTAGAGGTATGCAAGTGCGAAAGTGAATATCGTACAAAATATACGCGAAATGTTTAAATATACGTGTGATCTAGCTTGATCTGTCACGAAAAAAAAATTCTGGTTTTTTAGGGATTAGTAAAATTATGATAAATGCTAAATTTTTTTTGGAATTGGAATATTTGTCTACTTAGGGCTGATTTTTCAAACACCAAATAAACCTATCCGTTAGTTTAAATTATCACCATCCTTTTCTCAAATCGTCAGTCAAAAAAGGACAGAGCTAACATTTATTTGACAGGTACTGTTAACTGGGGATTGAAAAATCAGTCCTTAATGTTGTACTTACATCAGTAAAATCCAATATTACCGCTAAATTTGAAAAGTATATTTTTTTATATAACATTAAAAGCTAAATGACAGGACGAAATTAAATTTTAACGCCTATGTTCATGTTCATGTTCATGAGTAAAATATTGTAAACTCGTATAAAAACTGCTGCTGATCATCTCATGACTTAAATCGGACATTGATGGATACTCGTGTTCATTTCACTTACCCATATAAAACAATGTACCTACCACGTCAAACAGCCAGAAAACTGTTTCTGTGTCATAGACAAGTTTGGGCAAAGAAGCCCTACCTACAAGAAAAGATGCACATGAGTTTGGTCACGTAGCCAAAGGGCCCACGAGCGGCCCTGCACTCCCGAATGTGGTGAAGCGTGAACCTACACACGTATAATCAATAATAAATAAAACTGAATGAAATTGACATACATAGATTATCTCCTGCTAGATCTTGCAGCTAACTTACAATAGCTGTTGGTTGTCTAATATCTAATAGGTATCAGGGTGTAATCGTTAAGTGTTGCCAGGCTATAATTCCGTAAATATAGCAAATACCATAAAACTTCTAACTGATATCGAAAGTACGTTACCCAACGAGTCAAATTACACTAATATCCTTTTTGAAATAAAAGCAGAAAAATCTCAAATATTAACTTCAATCAAACCCTTGAATGAACGGTTACGTACTAAATGTATGGAACATTTAGTACGTAGGTAACCGTGCATTCGAATACTAGTTTCATACGAATATTTTTTATTTAAGAATAAATGTTACATTAAATATTTCATAAACGGTAGTTTTATTATTTTATTACAATGTATTCGTACAAATAAGGAATCTCTAACAGTTTTGTCTGTTATGACACCCGATGTTTTTTAAGGCTAGTCGTCATACTAAATGTATGGGAACGTTTTAACTTAGTATTTTTAATATTACTCCATCTATTTAGAAAAAGTTATTAATGCAATTTTACTCGTTGGGTAACGCACTTTCGATATCAGTTGGAAGTTTTCTGATATCTGGGTGCTTAGCCAAGTTGCCAATCGCTAGCGCTTGCTAGCGCATCGTAGTTTTCCCTCTTTGTCGCACTAATGCGAAGGAGTGACAGGGAGGGAAAACTACGATGCGCTAGCAAGCGCTAGCGATTGGCAACTTGGCTAAGCATCCTGTTATATTTACGGAATTATGGGCTGGCCACACTTAAATAGATAATAAATATTCGCTTAAATTCACATATATCAATCTAGCCACTTAAATGATATAAAGCTGCGAGGTCATGTCCTCTGCTTTCTCTGCTTCAGTGGGCTCAGACGTTGGTAAACTTCAGTACCTCTTTTTTAATTGGTATAAGGTATATGACATTTAATAATATTATAATTTATATACATAGTAATGTTATTACTACTTGAAAAATACAATTATAAAATAATTAATAAAACAAACATTATTATTGAAGTAATTACATACTTAATGAAGTAAGAACAGTATTGGGGTTTGGTTTCCTGACGCTCTCAAATTTCGAAGCAAGAGCTATCAATTCAATTTCTATTTGTTGAAAAGAAAGCAACGGCAGTAGCTACGGAAAACATCGAAGTCAATATTAACAAAGATATATTATACCATATTGTTATAGTCTAGCACAATCGATTGCCTACGATCAGGCTAGAACCACTAGTAGTTATCTTTATCATCAGTCGTTTCTCCAACGCTGAGTATCGTGACATCAGGAGGTTCGTCAGTAATCAATATCCTTCACAAGCTTCTGTTACCTGCCGTATGGACTGCCTTCTGCATATGTAAATGTAGCGTAGGTATCTAGTGGATGGTCTTCTAGGAGATTCCTGGCCCAATCATTACACTTTTAGACTCTAGTTACTTACAAATAAATAGGCTCTTGTTTTCAAATACAACAGAACGCCGTGGACAGAAGCCGATCGAGACATATATAGAAAAAAGAAATCATGAAAATTATATTGGACTACTGATACATATACATACTAATTATAGATAGCTATGAATCGACCGAAGATAAAGACGTACTACTTAAGCTTAATCATATTTTTTTTAATATCAGATTCGGTTTAAGCCTGTTGATGGTTTTGTTTACCTCTGAGCAGTTTTCAAAAACGTAAGTAGGTACACAATTAAGGCGATTGAGAAATGACTGCTTAATTTTCCAATTTTGTTTACCATTACTTTGTAGGATTATCAATATTTATATTAATGATTCCGCATAAGTAAAAAAGTCCACAAATCTATAAACCTACATTGTAAATAAACAGTCAATAATTAATTTTATGTAAAAAAAGTTGGTATATAACAAAATAGGAAGATTCACGCATTTGTGTATAAACTTTTTGAGAACTGCTTCCATAGTTACTCGTAATAATGTCAGAGTTTGTCCTGAAAATGAAGGCTCGTGAGATATATGGACATCCCTGGCAGCCAGATGCCATCATTTTAGACACAATCTCTGTTTACGTAGTTCACACTAAAGCGGTAACCATACCCCGTTATCAATGTTGCGGATTCATTGAAACTGAGTCATAGGGTTGTCACAAAAGGTTTAATTTTTTGAGGTGATATTTTCATTAGCATTTTTCTTAATTGTGATGTTTGGCTATCGCATGGGCAGCTGATTTCCCTATTTGTCCATTCATTTTCACATTCTATTGTATATTTTCTAAACACTTTAACGACTTCATCCCAACAATCGTCATAATTGTATATGTCAACATGTTTTAATAAGAATCGAAAATCACAAATGTGTCTTATTTTTATCTGTAACAGAAAAATCCGAACATTTTCTTTAAAAGAAACTATTATCAAAAATGCTTAACTAAGTACTCATTCGAAAAATGTATACTGTAAGTATGTAGGTACATTTTTTAAACTTATTTATACACTGTTATTTGTACAAGTTACAAAATTCACGAACCATTTCCGCGTCGGGAAAATTCTGCGTGATCAATGAGGAAATTCATGATCACTATCACTTCACTACATATCACTACATGGTATAAAATAGTCACTTTTTCTGTCCCTGTGTCCCTTTGTACGCTTAAATCTTTCAAACTACGCAACGGATTTTGATGAGATTTTTTTAAATAGGTAGAGTAATTCAAGAGGAAGGTTTATATGTAGGTATAGTATAGTACCCGTGCGAAGCTGGGGTGGGACGCTAGTTTTAACTATATATTAAGAGAACGAATTACATTGTGTCATAAATCAATTTTGACAAATAAATGACTCTTATCACATATTATACACTAAAAACGGAATATAACTTTTTTTTATTACGGGGTGAAAAGAGGTTTTATTTTGTTAACAACTTCAAATACATACCATGTCATATTATATAGGTACGTAGGTATACTAAAATTAACATGTAAAATGCCAACCCTAGCGTTTTCAATGAATCTGCAACACTGATAACGGGGTATGGCGGTAACGTAAGTTGACAAAAAATAAATGATCATATTATTAGCTTGTTAATTGAATAAGTGCGTCTGGTCCATCTGAGAGTTACATTGATATGCAAACTATTTCATCACTAACTTAGTCAATAAACTCCTAAAAGTTTTATTGCTTGTTATGTTAATAGGGAATGCGTGTATATAGCCACGCTGGCTGAAAGCTCCAAAATTTGGCCTCCTCTAACTCTAACATAAGCCATTAAGAATCATAATCGTTTGACTTACTATACTAGTTTAACGATGTTCGATGATGACGCTTTCTAGTAATTAACAAAACGTCTTATATTGTAAACGATTCATAGACACTTACGATTTTACTGAAAGGAGGCACATCTCTGGATTTGGGACTACTCAACAGACGGTACACCTACTATGTCACGTATGCCTTACCACTTTCTCGACGGCCAAAGGTCGTTCGATTTGTTAATAAAGAGTTAACATTGCGGCATAGTCATGCTTTTTATTACTGCTCCTACAATTGTTTGCACACCCCCACGGGCTGTTGATGTTTATTTGTAAAAAAAGTATTGTATTGCATTCTGAGTAAATTAATTCTTTGAATCTTGTACTAGTAGTGTTTTGTTGTTGTTGTATTCTGGCCATTTTTCCGCAACTCAACATCAAACGTGCCTATTTTGCGTAGTCCCAACGCGGTGGCCCAATACTTGTTGGTACCTTCTCATACTCGTACATCCTTGAATTTATTCGCAGATGTATGCTAGTTTCCTCACGATGTTTTCTTTCACCGTATCTAGGGAAAATCCAAGGAACAAATACGGAAGGACAGGATTAAAGAGGAAAATTTCATTCGCATCGCACATAATTCTCTCTTAATTACATGGTACTAGAGAAAGTGTGAGTCAGACGTCCCTTCAGACGTCAAGCTGCATTGCTATAGTTCCATTACCTGATGCATCATCGTCTATTAATAGGAATCCGCGGGCTCCCGTGAGTCAACGCGGATCTTCAGTCGGGTTCCTTACACTACACACACCCGGCAATGCCTACGGACTACGGACCCAACACAGTTAAGAGAGGTAGAGCAGTATTATTCCGTTCTAATTGGAGTTTGTTCATTTCGGATGGCGGGATTGCCGAGCCGCTGATCGGATACCTTCATAACCCACTGTGCAATTACAGGAACTACATTTAAATAAATATCAAAATAAGTACACACGTGGCGACATACTGGCGCAGTAATCATGTGCTAATAAGCATAACTGTTCCAGAGCAACGATGTCATTTTCTACATTACCATTAATTACAAAATATTCTACTGCTATGATGAGAACAACATCGCAAGAATCCCGATTTTTTTTTTTTTTTTTTATACCACGTCGGTGGCAAACAAGCATACGGCCCGCCTGATGGAAAGCAGTCACCGTAGCCTATGGGCGCTTGCAACCCCAGGGGTGTCACATGCGCGTTGCCGACCCAATAAGAACTTGTACACTCCTCTTTTGAAGAACCCCATACTGTAGTCCAACGGGAAAACCTCGGCAGGGAGCTCATTCCACAGACGGACCGTCCGCGGGAGGAAGTTCCTCTGAAACCGCACGGTGCGCGACCATTTAGGTTGCAAGGTGTGAGGATGAGCGCCCAGTCGGTGGCGAGCGGTGCGATGATGAAAAGTGGACGTTGGCATCATCGATTACTGAGTATATACAGGGTGATTCTCTTATTCACCTTTCAAACTTTAGAATAATAGAAAAATCTGATGTTCCATACAACCCCTGAGATATGAGTAGGCGGATGTATGGAACGTCTGTTTTTTTTCTCGAATCGGATGTCGGTCCCATAGTAAAAGTTCATCAGTATGACCTCAGAATTAACCCTCTAAAATTTTAACGGTGAATAAAAAATCACTCTGTATTACAGAATCTTAGGAACTAAACTGACTTTCTTCGCTAGCGCTACTCATGAGTTAAAATACGGTTTTCGCTTGACTGTGCGTGCACCCCCGTGAGTTCTCATTGACGCACGATGCTCGCGCGAAATCGCTCCGATCTCAAAGACGCCGCCATCATTGTTTGTTGTAGAGAATCAATATCCTGGTTTATGTACCTATTGTTTTTGAATCATACTTTTTACGACCGCATGGTCACCGATACTATCGATTATAGAGTTAGCTCACCGTTCGACCGTATACTGATTATAATAATGCCTAAGAATGGTCAAATGCCTTTCGTTTGTATAGTCTCGAAGTAAGCACCCTAAACTTACTTAATACGATGAGATAACGCCTATTAGGTTTGATAGTGAAGTCATCGTGTGTTATGTGCCAAAATAACATACACTTTTTTACAAAAAAAAACATACGAACAAACATAGGAACCTACTGCATTTTTTAGGCATTTTAATACAATATGAATACTGGAGAGCACAAAAAATAGGTAGGTATATTTAATACTGAGACATTTGAAACCACCCTCCACGAGAGATGATTTTTTATCCTTTGACCGCAATGTAATTCTGAAATCAAAATTCGAGTCAGAATAACCTGCGATGATAACTGTTACATAAAAATAACTAACTAACTAACTAACTAATTTGGCTCAGGGACCCAAAGAGGGTCGTGGCCTCCGAAACGAGAGCACGCCATCTGTCTGGATCGGATCATGCGCAACTTCTTTCCAACAAAAAAATTAAATAAAATCATAAATGCATACGATCCCTCTCTAGGCCTTTAACCTAAGAATTAAACCTTAGACTAAAATATTGAAACTAACAGCATCACGGCAGATTAAACAATCCTTTGCGTCATTAGAGTCAGTAGAGAGATTTAGCACATCTTTGGTTAGTAAATACTCAGTGTGCACGGCAAATACATGGTGTTTGCTGGCGCCGGTATTGCAAGCGTCATAAAACTGACCGTTAATTCGCTTTGGCTTTAACCCTTTATAGGGCACTGGTGTCAAAAACTAGGCTAAGCCTATAATATCTTTTTGCATTTTTTTCTTGTACAGTATTTTTCGTACTATATAATGGCATTGAGGCTTGAATCCAGGATTTTTTTGAGTCTTGCCCGTTAAAGGGTTAAATTTTAAAGGTATAATTATTAATGAAATAAAACAATGTAAACGGATTATGTCGCGTATACTCGTATTAATTTAATGTAACTACATCCCGACGTTTCGAACTCTTTACTGGGTTCATGGTCTACAGGACTGACCTAGTTATCAGGCTATTGGAAACATAATTTTATCTCTCCTACTTAGTGTCAACAAGTGTAAGAGACACAGTATCAATCAAACTAATTCATTAATACTCAGCTTAATGAGTATGAAACGGAGCCATTAATGAGTCTACACCACACCGCTCACAGTGGAAGGCGGATATAAGCCATCAGTTGCCTAATCGTAAAGGTGCATTTAGACCGAACAAGCATTCGCTCATTCTATCCCCCACTCTACGAAATCAACGAATTTCGACGATTCACGTTTTGTGTAACTACCGAATTTCGTAGATTGGGGGATAGAATGAGCGAATGCTCACATGGTCTAAATGCACCTTTATGAATTAGACCCCAAAATAAACAAAAAATATTATGAGACCAAATGTCAAATTCCACAAAAAAAATATTTTTTTTCGATTTTTTTAGACTTTTTGAATACTTTTTAACATTTCCAATACTTTTTGTCATAACAACAATTTGTTAAAACTAATTTTTTAAATGTTTTTTTTTAGGGACAGGTTTTTTCGTCAAGTCTATTCTTATTTTTTGATTGTCAGGCAAAAGGTGTGGTAATATTAGAACACATTGTGGCAGCATTGTAATCAAAAAGAAGTTTTATGACGAGTTACGTCGAAAAACTTTTTCCGAAAAAAGGTTAATTATCTTTGGAACCAAGCCGAATCCAGGGAATTTTATATAACATTAAATACTCTAAATATGCTCAGGAATTCAGCATTAAAATTATGTGGGTTCCTCGCGAGGCACCGAGTATTTACTGTGTATATAAATTTTTATCTTATCTTATCTTTTTATGTATCATTTTGTTCTACCGTTCCATTTACTCCCCATATCACCCTATTGTGACGTCACTGCCGCAACAATCCGGGGTCTATATGAAGAAGTAATAGAAAGGTATATCTAATTAGGTACAGATTTGCATTGGATTACCAAATGACTGAATCTGAAGTTAGGTACTTAGTTTTTTGTTCCGAAAATCTTTAAATATTTTTTACCACTATTTGTGGTCGTTAAGAAATGTGTTCTGGTCATCCCGCCGCCTCCGTTTTGGCCTGCCACGTCCACATCGCCTTTGCGGCGTCCACTCCTCGGCTAGAATATCCCACCTTTGTGATAATAAATTCACAAGTTGTATGTAATGCTCTCAGCGCGATTTGAAACCGGAATGCTCTTTTAGTTTAACCGCACCTTTAGGCAGGGTCGCTAAAAAGGCTACGAAACCTGACAAAAGCTTGTTCAAAAGCTTGTTAAAATGTAAGAAACTCTAGCCAATGACATTGCCCATTCAATTCTTTATCGAGATCACTAAACCACAAATGTTTCACTGTATTTAAAAACAAGACATGCTCGTCTCACCAAAATATAGTCGTGAGACATCAAATGCATGTAAAATGATTATGAAAGCACATAACATAAGATTACGTACACACCCTGTGAACGGTCGTCGCCTTGCTAAATGCACTTTTAGGCCTCATAGCAACAGTGAATTTGAAGCGAAACTTAAAAATCACCTATCCATTTCTCACTTACTTTGAAAGACTTGTGTTTAGCTCAGATTCCAAGCAGCATCGAACTGAGCTCGCTATCAAAATATTCTTATTTAGTAACTAGGACAACTCCTCGCGATACCAGCCAGGGCTTTGCTCCGGAAATGCCAAACAAATGCAGTCTGAAGACGCTTAAGCTAAGGGCAATATGTCACAGTGTATCTCTGTCTGTTTTCTGCTGGTAGAAGGAGATGCAGGATGGGTGGGAGTATTGGGAGTGGTACATGGTACAGGGTGACGCGTGACACACGGTCCGGAAAGTCGTGGAATACCACGCCGGCGTCGCACGCTCTCAAAAAACAAGGACGCCAACCGGCCATAGGCGGCTGTTACTACACTACTATTTAAAACCAAAAAGACGTATGTCGTTATGAAACTAGTAGGCGAATTGACGTTTCAGCGTTGCGTGGCAAAAGCTTACGCACTACGCCCGGACCTGAGAGCTACAATGAGAATTATGAGAATGAATAAGTCTCGGGATCAGATTCCAATGTTTCTTAGAGACTTGATGAGTCATTCATTAAGTACTGAAGTGGCTCACCCTGCAGCCCCCAATAAAAAAAATTAAAACACCAGACTCAAAATGATTTTCTTGTAGACACTCCTTTTTGTAGGTAAATGTCTATTAAGCTTTCCAACCCATCAAACGAATTATGTAAGTTCTCATTCATTCAAATTTCACGATTGGTTTCGACACCACGGTGGAATATATATATATTATAGGAACCTACCTACCAATACACTTTTTGAGTAGCTAATTAAAACTTAACCCTTTACGTACGGGGCCATAATATTTGCTGTTGTATTGTTTAACTGTATACTATAACATAAGTATAACTATAATTTGTCAGTGGTGGTAACTCTGGTTGACACCCGTAGGTAAAAGGTTAAATATATGTAACCCTGGATGCCTAGCCAAGTTGCCAATGGCTAACGCTTAGTAGCGTATCGTAGTTTCACTCTTTCATATTAGTGCGACAAAGACAGTTAGCTGCCTTTCGTTTACGATTGACGATTAAGCGTCAGCGATTGGCAACTTGGCTAAGCGTCCTGTACTGTTTCTTTTGGATAGTCGAGCCGTTTCAACAACAGATCGACCTTCATCTAAGAAAAACTTGAACGTTAAATGATTTATAGTGCAGAGCGGTCATAATAATTAATGTAAAGTGGTTTCATTTGGTTCATTCAACGGGAATTATTCTAACTAATATCGGATAGGGCAAGTTGCTCACGGAATCACAGATATCTAAACTTGATTTCATTGCCATAAGATTGTATTGTAGTAACGTTCAGAATCTTCAGATAATTTGCTGTTTCTAGGCCGTCAAACTATCTCATTAGTTGAAGCAGACGACTTTAAAAATGAAGACTCTAGAATTGATAGATTAGATAATAAATAGAAAACAACCATGATGCGATGAAATGTTTTTATGATTGGGATTCGAACTTCCTTCGCAGGCCTTTGCTGGGTTGTTCTCTTGGCGTTTCAACTTCATTCCCTTCGTCACATATTCTAGACAAATGAGCTACAATAACAGTGATTTGATAAAACTGTAGGTATACTAAAGTACCCTGTGTAATACAATCACGATTAGCTAAGTCCTGTTGTGTTAGCATGTAGATAATTATGACGAAGCTTGTTGCAGATCCCATCATTGATGCGTATGAGACGAAGCCTGTTGCTGATTAATTTTGCGTTTGTTGCCCTCTGACGAAACCTGTGTTGCAGATATGTTTTCTTGAATATTTAAGTTATATGTAATAAAATGAATATAAATTAATTAGTATAAGTAAGTTACTTTTAAGATTTGCCAATATTTCCATGCCTTTACGGGGCTCATGTATGATACTTTTATTTTGTAAAAAAAAAATCACGCTTGTAATATGTCTTAGTTTTTAGTAAAACGTCCCACTTTGTCGCTTACCATAAAGACGAGATTTCCTTCCATCCATCTTCATATGAATAAATAAACTGACAAAGCGGCTTTATGGCACACGACAAAGTGGGACGTTTCACTAAACTCACTCACATAATATAGTCATTATTTTGGCTCATTTTAGAATAAATGTAAGGGAGGTAATGAAAGCGGTTCAGACACCGTGAGAACAACCCAGCTACAAGGTCAAGAAAAACAGATTATTAACAAATCAGCACAGCTATTATTTGAGCTTAAAAAACGATTAATTATTAGTTTTATGAATCACGAGAGAGTCGCTTAAAAATAAACAGAGGTGAATGTCTTCGAATGTTTGTAAACACTGGCGATTTCCTTCTGCGGCTGCGGTTTAGAGCGTGAGCAAACCATTTGATTATACAATCCAACGGGTTTGTGATTCATAGAACAACGTCAAAAACTCACGACATATTTTTACTAATGGTTCATCATCATCATCAGCCTATGACAGTCCACTGCTGGACGTAGGCCTCTCCTATTAACTATGCGTATAAACGTATTAGGAGGTAAATGCCCATAGTCGCCACGCTGGGCAAGCGGATTGGCGATCGCAGTAATGTGTCCACTATGATGACGCCGCTGCCCATCATCATACAGTGTAAACTCTTTATAACGTTTTCCTTTATAACGATAAGCTCCCTATGCGTTTAAAACCCTCATATTAAAACACTCTTTATAGCGATACGCCATTCTCTATTACGAAGAAATGTGTGAAATATTTTTAGACAGTAAATATTTATTATCGGTAACAAGACTTTGAAGCTCCGAAACATACTAGGTCGGTCTAGCTTTTGTTATCCTTAATTGCATTGAACACGTGTAGTATGACCCAGTGTTTTCTAGAAACTGATGGGCTTCGACCTACTTGGTACCATCGTAGTATCAGTCTTGTCAATTTGGTTGTTTTTTTTTGTTCTCTCCATATAACGATAACTCTTTATAACGACAAAAAATGCTCAGTCCCTTGAGTTTCGTTATAAAGAGTTTCACTGTATTTATCAAATAGTACTAATGGTTCATTTCACTCTAATTGGGTGTCCCCAAAAATTAAAAAGCTCTGAAAGGTGTGGTGTGGTGTAATTGGCAATGTACCGAGGAGAAGTTTCATATGTTGCGAAACTTCTATATAAAGAATGTTCTCGTCAATTTAAGTTTTACAAGCAATCTAATCATGCCAAAACCGTTTCATACACATGCCTTTTAAGGTATATTTTATGCCGTGTTTACTCAATTGTGATTGTGAAATACAATATTCGTCATAACACTTTTTTATAAGTTCTCTTGGAAACATTCTCAATGAGAACTTACTCTTAAATTCTCATGAAAATTCTCGGAAATTTCCGAGTATAATTATATTCCCGCAATTTTAAGAATGTTCTGCAACTTGTACACTCGACCAATTGGAACCCTAGGCCACTCTAGAACCATGTCAAAATGAAAAGCCGTTTGAAATGTCTTACAATCTGATTGATGACGTTACTTTGACATGGTTCCTGAGTGGCCTAGGGTTCCAATTGGTTGACTGTACATTGCTAGATGTAATTAAGAACACAAATAGATATACATAATTATACACTTGAAATTATTACCCAACGATGCGAGAAAGCATAAAGATAATAATACCTATATTAACCTTATACCTATATTAACAGAATCGCGATTTGTCAGCTTGCGTTAGACGTTTACCACGTTTAATATACAATAGTGCCCATATAAACGTAAACGTCGAATATTAATTTAACATCATCGAAAAAATCACTTAACTTTAATGATGACCAAATATGGGTCTATAGAGTTATTGTAAAAAGTAATGACGTTATGCCAAAGACGTCAATAGCTGGGACAATAGGACGTATATAGTGGTCTATGATTTTTCATTTAAACTTTGCCACATCCGCTAGTTTTTGGCCAGTCATGCAAAAATTGGGAGAGTCTTTGAAACTATATATAGGTATTACATATACTATAATTTACTAATAAAGACGTACTTTGTTACTAAAAGAGTACCGCAAAGCCGGTTGACAAATGTTAGAAACGGAACCATGTTAATTATAAAGTCATATACCTGGTTTGTTTTATTTACACAGGGAGATTTCGCGATCCACTATTTATTTAGTGGTATAATATTAATTATATTTTGTATTAAAACTTTCTTAATTTACAAAGACAGGTAGATATTTCTAGGTAAATATTTGCACTACATTCCCTAAATTATGTATTATTTCCTCTAATTTTTTTCTGTAAATTTCTCTTTATTTTCTAAATTTTGTAGGTAGATATTTGCACTAAATTCTCAAACGATTTATTTAATTATAATTAATGTGGAACAACTCATTTATGAGCATTTTACGTTTTGTTATCTAATCTGTTAAACTAATGCTAAGTACTTCGCGCTACGCTCCAAGGTCATTACTTTACTCACTAGTGATTTAAATGCATTTTTACCCGCTTGCATTAGAGGATAAACGAGCGCTTTACGAGCTAGTGAGGAGAAAAAGAACATTTCGTGCCCTACACGCCACGATTGCGCTGCCTCAATATTACAAGGTTCCATGTTGTACTTTTATCAACATTGTTTGTTACTTTGACACTAATCCAAGATTTAATCATCACGAAAATAGAACACTAATATTCTTTTCAGCCCCCGTAGCCTAGTCAGAAGTGACACTGCCTACGAAGTTGGATTGGAAATACCTAGTTAAATCGATTGACGCACTCGAAATTCAAAACAGGCGTACTACCGCGAAAATCGAAATTCGTAAATTTCGAGGATTTTTCTCTGTCACTCAAACTAAGGCGTCATCAGAGTGAGAGAGACAAATCCTCGAAATTTACGAATTTTGTTTTTCGCGGTAGGGCCGCAGGCCTGCTAAAGGTGCATTCAGACCAAACGAGCATTCGCTATTCTAACCTCCTACTCTACGAAATTCGATCGTTACACAAAAAGTGATTCGTTGATTTCGTAGAGTGGGGGATAGAATAGCGAATGCTCGTTTGGCCTGAATGCACCTTAAAGGTGCATGCAGACCAAAAGAGCATTCGCTGTTCTATCCCCCTGCTCTACGAAATTCGATCGTTAGACGAAACGTGATTCGTAAATTTCGGAGATCTGTCTCAGTCACTCAAACGAAGGCGTTATTAGAGTGACAGAAAATTCCCGAAATTTGCGGATTTCATAAGTTCGCGGTAGCGCCGCTGGTGATTTGCGATCGCCATCCAGGTTAGTTAGTTAAAAAATGTTTTAGTGTCGAATTTACCGAACAAACAGACCATCATTATCATCATCAGCCTGTGATAGTCCACAGCTGGACGTAGGCCTCTCCTATTAACTATGCTTATAGACGCATTAGGAGGTAAATGCCCATAATCGCCACGCTGGGCAGACGGATTGGCGATCGCAGTAATGTGTCCACTATGATGACGCTGCTGTCCATCATCAATATTATATCAAATAACGGTCAGTGACACTTCAATCCCTTAGTCGACTCTTACGACACCCGCAGGAGGAGTTGGGGTGGTGACAAATGTATT
>JALPQI010009956.1:0-37303 GCA_025490895.1 Thaumatotibia leucotreta | reverse complement strand
TCCGATGATGCCCGTCGTAATCACATTACACCATTTTTAACTCTGGCAAACTTACTTACCCTCAAGATTACAGCAGTAATACGTAATATTTTGTCTAATTCCATAATGCTGTAGTGTTCTGTAAGTTAAACTATCCTCGAGATTTAAGCCTACGGCCATTTGCCTCATTCGATGAATTTATCGGCATCGGGTTGTACGTAGGTACGTAATATTTTCAACAATGTAAAAGGGGGCAAAATAGATTACTCTGAGCAATTTCACAAAGTATAAAAGCAGCTATCACTATCATATCCCCAAGTTCAAAACTCAATAATTGATTCGAATTTCGAACCCGTTTATCGAAACTCCGTAAAAATTCTATCAAAACCGCTCACCGACGAACTTTGCAAGGTATAAAAGTGATCTCGCCCGTCAGTATCACCGAACACATTATACGGCTTATTATACCGACTTCACTTTGACTTCGACTTTGATTTGAGATCGTCAGTCCCTTCAGTCCTCAGGTGGAGGTTCGATTATCCGTTTACAAAAGTCTCCTGCGCGATTCTCACCAAAACTTGTTTAATTAAAGTTTTTGCACTCTTTTTCCCTTTAGGCGGTGAAATAATCTTTCGTTGGGAACAGGGGGTGGCGTGGAGTTGTTTATTTTAATAAAAAAAACGTTGTTATTTGATTTACAGTTGGTGTTAATAATAATAGTACATTGTGTATCAAGCGAGGTAAGTACGGAATTACTAAGGAGAGTGTTAGAAGTCCGATGCCGTAGGCGGAGGGTTTTTATGACTCGAATCAGTATTCCGCTTACCGACCGTGATGCATACAATGTTTTTCATCACACTTGCCGACCGCTATGCACGCAAGCAACGGCGCGCTTAGACAGCAAGTGTGATGAAATAGTTTTTTGTTAGCTTTTATATATTTCTCGTAGGTATATGTAGAGTTAAGAGATTAATACATACATGTTTCTAATGGATTTTGTTCGTGTTTTCAACCCTTTTCATCAAAAAATACATTTTTATAAATTTACAAATTAACCTACTGGTATAAAATACACTTATAGGGAATCAGCATTGTATTACAATGCTGATTCGTGGTGTGAGTAAATTGCCAACTTTCGGTTTCAAACATTTCTCAATTACAAATCCAGCAGCCGCACCATGACCTGCCGCTGCGTTATTAACGCGGACTTACTTTCATACCGTTTGTACGGTCGGCTCTAATAATGTATACGATTTTGAACTATATGCTTTTGACATGCGTTCCGAAATGTATACATATTATTAGACGTGACTGTACTCGCGTATTGGTGCAAGCGAACCGGAAGCACATTAAATGTTATCTTGTATGTTATACTTATGAAAGTGCTATACGTAGGGGAAGGTGGCTCAAAGAGGGCACCTTAAGGGAGAGTTGAAAAAAAAGTGGCATTTAACCTATCTAGCTTATTCTTTTTTTTTCCAAAAGGTACATTATTTAATATTTTTCGATGGAGGATGGCTTAATTTATCTAAAAATGGTAAACAAAAGAAATATACGCAATTTTAAAAACCTCTACGATTGCCCGCTTTGCCCTAGGGGGTGGCCTAAAGTGGGCATCGGCTTAGGGCAAAACGGGCATGACCTAGGGTAAAGCGAAGTCACCCAAAGGGCAATGAAGAGGGCTATGCTAGGTGTCTCACTGTGTGATCGTATTAGAAATGAGGCCATCTGCAGCAGAACCAAAGTAATATAGCCCTCCGAATCGCTAAACTGAAGTGACAGTGGGCAGGGCACATTGCACGTAGAACTGATGGCTGTTGGGGTGAACAGGATCTCTAGTAGAGGCCACGGACCGGAAGGGGCGCGTGAGTAGGCCCGTCCACAAGGTGGACTGATGACCTAGTCGACGTTGCAGGAGTCCGCTGGATGCAAGCCGCGCAGAACCGGTCATTGTAGCAATATTTGAGGGAGACCTATGTACAGTAGTGGACGTTTTTCGGCTGATATGATGATAACGATGAATATTATTCAGGCATAACCATCTATTAGTTACCTTTTTTAATATTAAAATATATTTTAATTTCCTGACACATATTAAATACAATAAACGGACCTGATTTCTGGATCTCATGTCCAAGATACATGAGCCCACGAGTCGCAGTCATTACATTTAATTCAGTCCTCGACAGATGGGTCCTCTAAAGTTCGTGGCATTCAAAACAACGTTTCTGTTGGGACGTTGGGATGCTGGGAGGCTTAGTTTTATAAATATACCAGTTTTCAACTAAATTTACATTGTAAAAAACACACCGGGCAAAGCGGACAGTGCCCACATTACCCTGCCCGCTTTGCCTTTTTCGACAATTACAAAATGAAAGCAAAATCTACCCTCCAAATGTTGAGACACGAGGAGTTGAATGCAAGGGTATTACAGCCAGATAACTAATTATTAAGTAACAGGCATTAATGACAGCATTGCAAGCATCGAAAATGAGGAAACACATGACTCGCAGCTTGAAATATTTTTCAAAAAACCGCAAAAAACATGTTTTTGTTAGAGACCGTAACGGCGTGCTCATAGATTAGCCGGACGAATGACACGAGATGCGCCAGTATGTCGGGGAGTACTGTCACGTGTTACAAACACGCTCCATTTTGAAATAGCAACATAAAATCCAGTGCCCTCTTTGGGCGCTATGCCCGCTTTGGGCTACCTTCCCCTATAATCTACAAGCTACAATGAGCTTGTCTAGGACGTCAATGTAAAGGTTCAACTTCTATGCGATAGTAAGATTCTACCGTAGGCTATGGACGCCTGCAGCTGCAAAGCCTAGAAGTTACGGAGGCGCTGAATATGTTACTTATATTTATACACATATTACTCATGTGACAAATTCATTGTCAGAATTCAGGAATGTTTGATATAATGACAGGTGTGTGCAATGCATACATATAATATATACCTATTATATCTAAGATATTAACAGATTGTCTTTGATATTAAGTCTTATCGTTAGTAATCCGGGCTTGATAAAACAATAATTAGTGATCACACGGGATTTGTAGATAAACCCATATTTAAAGTATCATATTGTGATCTTAGTTATAAGCGATTAAAATGACTATCAGTATCATATTGTATCCTAAAATGTTCAACCGTGGTCCAAAACTCCCAGGTGTGGTTCAAATACACATATTGAAGAGTTTGCGCTTAAGCGATAGTGGAAGTTTGCCCTTCATTAGCGTTTTCATGGGCCAGAAGCTCTTCCAGGCGTTTGCGATACGACGATAGATTTCCTTGAACTGCCTGTTTTCGAAGGGTACTATCTGGCCCCGGGTTCAAAATTAAACACTAATATTTCAATTCAGGTAATATCCATAGACATAATATATATTTTAACAACAAACGCGTCTTAATCGCGCCTTTCACGTAGTTTGCAAGACGCACGCAGCTAGAACGTGTTGACACATTTTCTCGCCAGTCTGCCTGCGACGACGGATATAATGTCATACCCGAAACATCAGAAATTAAATGTAAGTTTAAACGATTAAGACCCGTTTGTCGTTAATATATGAGTGATAATCGTGAAAGATTAACCCCCTTAATCATAAACGTATGCTAACTTAACAAGCCGCTAATAATTGTTTGTCCCTTTCGGTCTTAACAATATGTCCATAAGAGCAAAAAGGACAAACAATTATTAGCGGCTTGTTAAGTTAGCAGACGTTTATGAAAAAGGGGGTAAATCAATAGGTACACATAATATAAAGCAGATTGTGTAAATTAATGTCATGATAACCCAAAACATTTTACGAAATCCAATAAAACAATCGACTCCACTCCTCTGTCCCTGAAGTTAGTCTAAGTTTTTGTACTCCAGTATTTGCTTTCGGGATTCGAGTCTGAGTTCCAATATGGTGGAAAGTATTTCTGCATTCTCGTGTTCGCCGTGTTAGAACACCCGGGAATAAGTTTTTCCGATCAGATTGGAAACTTTACTGCATTGGGGCGTAGCGGACGTTTCGAAGGGATACTGTCTTTTTGCTGGGTCCGGGAGTTAATTTCTTGTAGGGAGAAAACTATAGTCTGTAATCTTAGGTATTCAAATAAACAAACAAATATCTTTACAATTTTACCCAAATCAACCCAGTTCCATGGTAAGCTCAATTAACACTTGTGTCGAGGAGAGAAATGACGATAGGTACATAAAAATATACGTACTTAAATAGATAGAAAATAACTATCACCAAGACTGACATTCAAATCTTCAACCTTCACTTTCACCTTAGGCAGGCTCACTAGTCTCACTACTAACCAGGCTATAGAAGATGACTAAAAATTGTAAACAAACTATTTGTACCTACGTCTCAATCATGACCTAACTTACTTCATCGTGTCGTATCTTTATTGAACTAATTGATTTATGCCTTAACTGGCAATAGGTGCCATTTGAAGGATTTTATTAAAATTTATTAAAATACTGGATTATAAACTCGTAGACTACCCACATATCGTAATACGGCCCACCATACTATTTTCTTTATATATATTTTGAACCTTTCTGTACAGATTAATAGTGTCGTATATAATTTGTTTGCAAAATTAATGAAAGAATTAAAAATATACTTAATTTATTTTATGAAATTTTGAAATTTCGTAGAGGCGCAGCGTCCATTTTAATATAAATTGGGCCAAACAAGGCTATAGCTACCTGTAGTTGATTCAGGCAAAATATCCATTATACCTACTTTTGCTACTATAGTCACAGAGATAATCAAAACTAGTTCAAAATCAGTCTAATCAGATCCTTCTAATCCTTAAAGTTGTTTATTCGAATAATTGTCGTGATTTATGAGTCATCGATCCATAAATAGCTAGAACATTCGATATTTGCACGTATTCGAATTTGGCTGATTAGTTTGTTTGTCGTGTTATCATTACGCTGAATGTTTGTGACTACTCAATTAATGACAATAATTATTGCTTGTACAAGTCAAATATCAAAACACAAAAATTATATACGATTTACTTCATATAGCAGAAAATAAGGATTTCTGTTGCTTATTTTGTTTGTCTTTCCAATGTAAAGTGATGTTTCGGTGAAGTAAAACTAGCAATGTACAAGTAGCAGAATATTCTCAAAATTGTGGGAATATACTCGGAAATTCCCGAGAATTTATTTCCATGAGAATTTAAGAGTAAGTTCTTATTGAGAATGTTTCCATGAGAACATTTTAAAAAGTGTTATGAAGAATATGTATTAAATATGTTTCACATTTGAGTAGACAAAGCATAAAATATACCTTAAAAGGCATGTACTCGTATATACAATACAATGGTATGGGCATGATTAGATTGCTTGTAAAATTTAAATTGCTGAGAACATTCTCTACAGAAGTTTCGCAATTTGTGAAACTTCTCCTCGGTCCATTGCTAGGTAAAACACACCATAAAATTAACTGTGCCTAAATTGCACCGTAAAGAAAAAAAAGTGTCTGGAGGGCAAAATCGGTGCCTTTTAAGGTTGCACATTATAACAACTCCACGCCAACGCGGCAGCAATTCTACTAACACTATCAATGAGTACATATCATGAGACTACTGGTTGATCCACCCAATGGTGACTAACGGACAACGCGGCGTGAACGAGTGGGCAATGCAAATGGTTGCTCGATATGCGTCAGTTGCAAACGCATAATCGCCGCGTGGACGACGTGTGGTCAATGTGTGACGAACGACGACGTCGGGGTTGACTTTTAGTGTATGAGACGCGTAGACCACTCGTCAAACAATACTTTAATATTATTTTTTGAAAATAAACTTAGAACTATATTATGAGACATAGCTCTTAAATTTCAATGTTTGGCATAGAGTCAAGATGCCGTTCAGTTGGTATAATGTGCGAAAACCTTTAGTTCCTTTATTTAGCACAACGCATCACTACCCAGGTACGTACTTAAGTGTTTTAATTATTCGTCTATTAGAGTGCAAATTATGTTTAATAATAAAGAAAACTAACATTTTTTCAGTTATACATAGATATTTAAAAAAAAAAGTTACAATGACAAAATATCAAGATTATGATACTAAACTTATAAATAGTAGGCCCCATGATAAAGAAAACTTTCTATTGGACTTCAGGTGAATAGACTGTTCGTAATATAGTGAAGTACGACCACGAATTACTGATTATCTGAAAAAAAAACAAAAGCAATTATGCATTATCTGTGATGTTTATTAAAAAAACAAATGATGACGTTTCAGCTAATAGGATTAAGATTACATACTTATTACAGGTACTAATCGATCCAACAGATTGTTAACGGCGCCAGCCAACGCTCGTGGCATTATTATCAAACCGCGTATAGAAGGGGCTTCGAAAGTACCGTGAGCATAACAATACTTAAAAAAATATAAAGTAAACTTTGATATGTTCAATGTTGATAATATTAATTTATATTTATATAACAGTATTTTATGCAACCCTTCTTTAAGAGAGGTCGAAAAAGGTGAGTGGCCTGGGTAACAATTTGAGGGGAAGCCGAAAATTGTTATTAAAGACGCCACGAGCATTTATTGACTCAGTTAAACAATGTTGAATACAATGTTTTTTCCTAACTAGTGCGGAAAAGTAAACTTTGCGCGTGCGAAAATTTCTCTTTTTAAGGCACTTGTTATGAAAAAAATCGTTCGATACACGTGTAAAAACTTCTTTTTAACTCGGGTGATTGGGCAACAATCGTTTCACTCGGGCTCCAACTTTCCCCCTCGTCGAAAATAGTTATTTGTTATACAAGGGTGCAAAGTTGTATTTTACCCGCGAGTATGAAATTGAAACACGAGCAAGCGAAAGGATTCTATAGTTGAAACACGAGCGAAGCGAGTGGTTCTAAAATAGAATCCTGAGCGCAGCGAGTGTTTTAACATACGAGAAGTAAAATACATTTGCACCCGTGTGTAACACAAAACTTTTCCCCTCACTATAGCGAGGAAACTCAAAAAAGGTAATTATATGTTCACATTACAATCATCATCGGGTTAGTGATAATAATTTTCCAAATGCATCATGTATTTAATGCAAGATTTTGTCGCAGTAAACTTAGGACGAAAAAGTAAACGCAGCACGATTTTAACACATTCCTGTAGTTGCACACCAACGCCAATGCATTATTAAATCATTCTCATTCATTATTTTTACAAAATTATAACAGAACACCCTGAAAGTTGTTTAGTTTACTATTTTTATGCGTGTTCGAGTCGGTAAATAAAGATTATAACCTATAATATTCTTTGACAATGTTGACGTTGACATTTTCTGCGTTTTGTGATTGCATCTAGTCATCTTATCATCATTCACTAAAACAATTGTTACTTATGGAATTTTAGGATTTATGTATTAAAATCATCATATTATATAAAGGTTTGTATTTTACACTAAATTCTCAAACAAATTATTTAATTATCATTAATATGGAACGATTTCCATGAGCATTTTACGTTTTGTTATTCCAAAACCAAGGTCATTACTTTGCCACACAAGTGAATAATATGCGTTTTTACACGTTCGTATTAAAGGATAAACGAGCACTTTACGAGCTAGTGAGGGGAATTTTTTTTTATTGCACTTGCATCGAAATGTACTATTCTACGATCACACACTTAATACATTGATTTCGTAGAGTGGGGGATAGAATGAGCATTCGCTCGTTTGGTGTAAATCCACCTTTAGAGTAAATGTTCGAATATTTTTGAGAATGGCTGTTCCGATATTTTCGATGGCGTCTGTACCTGGGCTTGGCTCTCGAGGTGAACTGACACGAAGGAACGGTTTCATAGCGAAGAGTATCGACTACTCACAAAACTGTCGCTACAGGGTGAACGATATGAAGTGTTACCAAGCGGAATTCATTAAGTAAAAATAGTAATAGCCGTTTATTATCGGAAATATGTTTTGAACACCGCATTGAGCACGCAAACATTTGGGTTGCATACCCCAAACATAAGAATGAGACTGAGCTTCGGCTTAATAAGCTTGTAAGAACCAAAAATGCCTGGAAACCGAATTTCACGTGTCATTTCTCCAGTTCAGTGAGTTTCGGACTTTTTGTCTGGTCTATTTGGAAGAAAAAGGTGAGAGCAATTAAACATGCTAGTATAGATGCAATGAAGAAAGCGATCGTGTTTCACTGGCACATACCACTACCACTGGATCACAAACGTGCTGCGAGCAAATATTGTTTACCATTTACAGACCATAGTCAAGGCAAAAGTAAATTAGTCAAAATTAAATAGTCCTCCAGAAGCTCTTTAATTCCGTCTTGTCCGAGGCCAAATGCCTGAAGCATGGAACCGAGGCGAGGTGGTGCTGTTCTTCAAAAAAGGTGATAACAGCCTTTTGAAGAACTATAGACCCATCACGCTTCTGAGTCATGTTTATAAACTGTTTTCAAGGGTCATCACGAACCGTCTCGAATACAGACTTGATGACTTCCAGCCTCCCGAACAAGCTGGATTCCGAAAAGGCTATAGTACCATAGACCACATACATACGCTGCGACAAATTATACAGAAGACGGAGGAGTATAACTTGCCATTATGCTTAGCGTTTGTAGACTATGAAAAAGCCTTCGATTCGGTAGAAATATGGGCAGTGCTTGAGTCTCTTCAGCGATGCCACATTGACTATCGGTACATCGAAGTGTTGAAGTGTTTGTATAGCAACGCCACAATGTCGGTCCGAGTACAGGAGCAGACTACGAAGGCTATTCCGTTGCAAAGAGGCGTAAGGCAGGGAGATGTTATATCTCCGAAACTGTTTACTGCCGCAATGGAAGATGCCTTTAAGCTCCTGGAATGGCAAGGACTTGGCATCAATGTGAACGGCGAAAACATCACTCACCTTCGGTTTGCCGACGATATCGTACTCATGGCAGAGTCGATGGAGGGACTCAGCAAAATGCTCGATGACCTTAACCGAGTTTCTCAACGGGTGGGCTTGAAAATGAACATGGATAAGACGACAGTTAGGTATGTCAAATGCCAATGTTGTGCCCACCCCGGTTTCTGTTGAAAACTCAGTACTCGAAGTTGTTGACTCGTACATCTACCTAGGACAAGTAGTCCAATTAGGTAGGTCCAACTTCGAGAAAGAGGTCAACCGCCGAATCCAACTCGGTTGGGCAGCGTTCGGGAAACTACGCGATGTCTTTTCGTCCGACATACCTCAGTGCCTTAAGACGAAAGTCTACAATCAATGTGTGTTACCTACCAGTAATGACTTACGGCGCCGAAACGTGGTCCTTCACCATCGGCCTCATCTCTAAACTCAGAGTCGCTCAAAGAGCTATGGAGAGGGCTATGCTCGGAGTTTCTCTGCGTGATCGAATCAGAAATGAGAAGATCCGTAGGCGAACTAAAGTTACTGACATAGCCTTCCGGATTAGTAAGCTGAAGTGGCAATGGGCAGGCCACATTGCACGCTGAGCAGATGGTCGATGGGGTCGAAAAGTGCTCGAGTGGAGGCCACGGCTAGGCAAACGCAGCGTAGGACGTCCACCCACAAGATGGACAGACGACCTTGTGAAGGTCGCCGGGACACGCTGGATGCAGGTCGCATCTAACCGGTACATGTGGAGGTCCAGAGGGGAGGCCTATGTTCAGTAGTGGACGTCTTATGGCTGAGATGATGATGATGAAATAGTCATATTGACTAAAAGTAAATTTGAATCACAAAATGTAATATTTTTGCCTTGTTTTTTCTTACTTATTGTAATAAATTGTTGCAACTGAAAATTTGCAGTCCTTTGAAATTGGTAACACTTCATATCGTTCACCCTGTAGATGGTTGGATTAATAATTGGTCAGATGCGGTAATCCTGAATATTGTGCAAATACTCGTATGCCGGAGGTTTCTCTTCTTGTACTGTCACCATCACATAAAATATCTAAACACGCCTCTATTTATATGGCAATAAAGGCGTTTATTAAACACTTTAAATATTTTTGAGCGTTATTCGAATTTCCGACGATATATCTATGTAATGGCGACTGTACATCTAATCACCGGCAACTAGCAATGTACCGTGGAAAAGTTTCATAAGTTGCGAAACTCCTATAGAGAATGTTCTCGGCAATGTAAATTTTACAAGCAATATAATCATGCAAAAACCGTTGAATATACGTGACTTTTAAAGTATATATTACACCTTGTTTACTCAATTGTGAAATATAATAAACTTCATAACAATTTTTTATAAGTTCTCATGAAAACATTCACGATGAGAACTCCCGCAATTTTGAAAATGTTCTACAACTTTGCACCGGCAACTCATATTCTTTATTTATATTTTTTGTAATACATATTTTAATTTTATTCATAGCTTTAAAATTATGTACATTTTATAATAGGTAATTTTCCTAAGCCCTAAGCTAAAATGTTAGCAATTTCTCAAACTCTTTAACTTACTTTGGTAAAGCCTTCATAGCAAATGACAGAATATTTAAAAGCAGTCAAGCGTGTGGGCTTACGAGTCCTGAAAAGAAAAACGTGTAGTTACTGAACATTTTTAATTGTATCACATAAATATGTAATATTCTCCATAAAAAAAATAGGTGCCCTTAATATAAAATGCAATTCACTCGAACATTTATAGATTATACTTATACTTAGTTTTCACTCGATGACTCATAAAAATAAAAGCCATTGGAACTCAAAACTTCAAAAATAAGTCAAATATTTAATAAGTCACAATTGAAAAAAATACCTCATCATCATTGTCAGAAGAACTTTTTGCGTTTTTTGATTCATTTTATACCACTCACATAGAAACGCTGATTCGCCAACTTTAATACTCTGAAACATATACATTTTTGAATACATGCCCAATATATTTATTTTTCGATACTGTGAAATATAATGGATGAATTTTACCGCTCCTATTAGTTTTTCCCCGAAAACACTCATCATGAATAATTGAAAGAGAACAGAAACGATGAACAACATACAACCAGGCACGTTGTTCCAATCACCTATCTGAAAATGAGTAGTATATTATATTTAAGCGCGGAGATTTCGCGGAGATTGGGCGGCGTTTACAACAGAGAGGTCTTGACCCTCGCTCCGGGACATTCTTGGTGCAAAAATTGCCAATCGCGATTCAGCGAGGCAATGCCGCGAGCGTGATGGACACTTTTGCGCCAGGGATGACACGGGGCGGGTTATTTGACTAGAACGTTTGGTAGGTATGTATAGTAAAAAAAAAGAAAAAAATAATAATAATACATGTTTAAGTACATAAATAATATAATATCTAACTGAGCTAACTAGCTCGGCCGTGTGGTGACAGAAGTAAAAATACATTTATGACGTAACTCCTCCTGCGGGTGTCGTAACAGTCGACTAAGGGATTGAAGCGTCACTCACCATTATTTGATAAAAGATTGATGATAGACAGCAGCGTCATCATGCGATGAAATGCCGCCAGCATCATCCTCGGTACAAATGCCTTAAGTGCCAATTTTAGATATAGGTTAGGTTAATAGTTAGGTTACATCATCAGCTTATGATAGTTCACTGCTGGATGTATTATCTCCTATTACTCCTAAATTACGTACGACTCCTATTAACTATGCGTATAGGCGCATCAGGAGGTAAATGCCCACAATCGCTACGCTGGGCAAGCGGATTAGCGATCGCAGGTAGTGTGCCCACTGTAATGACGCTGCTGCCCATCACCAATCTTGTGTCAAAGAATGGTCAGAGACATTTTAATCCCTTAGACACCCACGGAAAGAGTTGAGGCGGTGACAAACGTATCTTACTGCCGTCACCACGCGGCGGTGTAACAATTAATGAATAAAAATCACTTAGAGATGCCAAGGGGGTCACCATGACGTACTAATGCGATTCAGTTTAGTTTCAGAGAAAGCAACAGTGATTCATGACTCTTATAGCCTTGTCCTTTTCTCTCGACCTAAATTGAACCGCATTTGTACGTAATGGTAACCCCCCATATTTAATAAAGTAGCAGTCGCGAGGTGGCCCTTATTTTATTTTTCGTAGGTAGTGCAGAAATCGTTATCTACTTACCATTAGGTTAAAACCAAGGGCACATATTTCTACTGATCCTACAAGCACATTGAAAAAATTTGGCAATGTGAATATAGTCTCCAAATCATCCGCTAAACTGAAATTATATAATAACCATTAAATTGACGATATTATTTATTATCATTACTTACCTATTAATTAATATACATTATTACATGATGTATTGTATTGTCTATTTACTTAAATAAGTCGAATGCATGATTCACTTAATTAGTATTGGCAGCAGTTATTAGGGTGGTTCACGAATGTATGAAAAAAAAATTGGTATTATATTCTCGCTCACCAGTCTTTTCTAGTTCAATTAGTCAAAAAATGTTTTTTACAAAACATTAGTTTTATATTACCTGATTAAGAGGTTGATATGATTTAATATAAAGAATACCATTAGTATAGGAGTTAAGGTTTTACAGAGATTAAAGTCTTAACGAATAAAATTATTTTTGAACCATGCTAGCATTTCTAGATAAATTGTCACCGAATTAAAAAGAAGACAAAAAGGTAAAATTTGTAATGAAAAGCTTGAACTTTGTCTCTGATTTATATAAGGAAATGAGGAAGGAAATAGGAAACCAATGATGGAAACCACAGATGATAGGATCTTGGAAAAATCAGTTGAAGTTGGTTGTTTTTAAATTTTTAATTCGGTGTTTATCGGTAAATTTATCACAAACCTATGAGCGTCCTTGAAATAGAAAAGTATAACCTGTTATCGTGCCGAAAAAGCAACGATTATCCGCGTTTTACCATCCGCCCATCCGACAATATGCGTCCTTACCTTTTACGGTTATTTTCACTGCAGTTTTGCCGTTGTTTCAATTCACCTCTGTTTCAACCTACCTCGTTTCACCCAACCACAAATGTATTCAAATTACTTACTCAAGCACATTTTGATGTTTCTTTATTATTTCGACTAACGTGCTGTCAGTAGGTTGGTCGAGATATAAAATTTCGTTGCTAAGGACAGCGAAGATAGTGCACACGTATGACGTCAAGGTAAAATATAGTGCGTCGACAGCCGTGAAAAATAATACGCAAATGAAACCTGAAATGATAAACAATTAAATAAACAAACACCAATGGACCTTGCAATGAACGATTTTATCGTGTATTAGATAACGCTAAAGATTATTATTGCAAATTGAAAGATGCATAGATTTCAAACCACTGAAATTTGTAACCGTTAATTCTCTATTATTGATGATTAAGTGATGTGGAAGAAAGATGCTTGAAGGCGATTCCCGAATCAGCTTAGAAAGCCCTAAAAAAGATGAACTCTTGCTAGAAAGAACCGTCCAGATATTAATTAGCTACATGCAAAACAAGGTTGCAGAAATCCAGGAAAAGGTTTTTGACGCTGCCGTCAGTAAGCGCCTTTTGCGTTGATGGTGAAAAACTATTATACAAATCTGATAAATGGGTGAATATCTGAGCGATTCAGCCGCCTAATTTTTGTGGCATCATTTTTGCCGAAGTTTCTATTTGTTACAATATGCGTCTTTGTCATTTGAAGGAGGCACGGTACCTTATACAAATGACGAAGTATAACATTGAGACGTTTAGAAACTTCGGCAAAATGAGGCCAACAAAATTAGGCTGTTGAAACGCTCTATCTGAGCTTCACCCAGCCAGATAGCTTAAAAGTCATGATTATTCTTACCACATATAACTGAAAATACGTAAACAAATGTCCAGGTTGGCCAAGTTTCCGTAGAAAACGGTACTATAACAGCATAAGGCAAGATGAAGGCTTCTTCCTTGGTTGTTAAATAATGATACAAAATGTAAAACGGGGTTGAAAAATTATACACGCAAATAAGCACCGCATTCAAAACAAAGTAATATTTGATCAACGTTTTTAGCAGATTTATATCAGATCTTACAATATTCCTCTTTATAGGGTCATTCAAGTTTTCTGTACTAAGATTTTTCAGATTATCAGCTAGCGAAAAAATTATATCTTTCTTCCATGCTAAAGGAGCTATTTTCAAAAGCGATAAGATGCCAACACATATACATGGAGCGAGGCCAGTCAATTCTAGAAAATTTTCAGGTGCCATGTTAACCACAAAAAATACAACTTCTGAGGCAACCATTGTAAAAAGCATCATGTATATTATGTAAAAGATTACGCCGATATTTTGTCTGTTCTCTTGAATTCCCATCACTGATAGGTTGATCCTGATTTGCTGGAACACCTCGTCGAAAGTGGGTGTGCTCATGGTGGAAGCGTTTTACCTTCTAATGAAAGGTCTGGCGATTGTGGGCATATATTGTGCTTTGCCGTTCATTTTAACTAAGCGCAGGGTTGTCAAATTGAGAAAAATATAAAAGTAACAGATAATTCTTTCAATAAAATAGTAATAAATGAAAAGTATTTATTGTTTGTCGTGTTGAAAGTGTCACTGACCATTCTACAAGATTGATGATGGGCAGCAGCGTCATCATAGTGGACACATTACTGCGATCGCCAATCCGCTTGCCCAGCGTGGCGATTATGGGCATTTACCTCCTAATGCGTCTATACGCGTAGTTAATAGGAGAGGCCTACGTCCAGCAGTGGACTAACATAGGCTGATGATGTGATGTGATGTGATTTATTGTTTAGGATACAGTGATAAAATATGTTAAAAATACTTTAGTATGTAAACTCAAACTGAAAAAGTTCGAGTTAAATGTTGTTATTCTAATTTACACACACTTGCATGTAGGTTGAATACACTTTTTCATAGTAATTGTTTTAAATGCATCGATAAGCTGTTTCAATATTTTGAAAGCCCCTTTATTAGTAAAACAAACCACAAATATCACAAAAAAAAACAAACGATGTCTGATTTTAGTGACTCTCGTGCCTTTCAACTCATAACTGTCTATAGAGTTAGAAAAACATATTTCTGACCACGTCTTAGATGTCAACCTGTATACAAAAAATTGTACAGATAGACTTCTACTTTTATACGAGTAAACCTCCTTTGTAAAATATTTCATCACAACATTCCTGCATGATAATTTAATTAATAGCGTAATGGAAGAACTTCTGTTAAGATTTTCTTTAATCTTCATGAATTGATACCCCTAGCATGTTGGGTTGGAAAGAGTATCCAAAGGTGTTGACAACTTTGACATATAGCTCTCTGTCATTATGAAAGCTAACACCCTCTAAAGAACACATCAGCAATTCACTTTCATAATGGTCACTTGCAAAGAATATTATTAAAAATTCTGTTAGCACTTCGCTTTTACAGATTACAGGTTTCAGATGTATAAATCGATCAATTATTGTACTATTCATTTTTCTGTGCATGATAAATATATAAAACATTCATGAGAAATACCTTCACATGAATAATATGAATGAGCTGATACTTAAACGGCTGCGGGCCATCAGATATTGAAAAACAAAATGAACGTTTTATTTGCTGTTCCGTCGAATATCGAATATTTACAATCTTCAAATAAAGAAATAGGAGTAGGTACACGTGTATAAATCTAAAACGGGCGATACGTGAAAATTAGGCTTGGGATTCATTACAATTATTCTTTTTATTTAATTATTCAAGGTTACTAATTATGATCCTACAGTTATTTATTTAAGATTGTCTTTTTCTAGCTGTCTACTTTTTGATGCTCATTCCTTAAATATATATATTGCTGTCAAGACGTATTTTTAATAATATTCCTGATAATTGCCCCCTATCCCACAATGTCCTTAACCCCAGTACAAAGATTCACCGGTATTAGGTTTGCTCATAATTATTTAATTATTGCTATTGAAAAATCATCGTATCAAGAAGGAGAGGAAGGCCTTTGCCTAGCAGTGGGACACCACAGGCTAAATAATAATTAACAAAAGTAAATATCTTATAATTAACGAACACCTATTATAAAACCTTCTGTTAACATTATGCGTACTGTAAATTATGACGGTTCTTAAATAAATGGGAAATAATATAAACAAGTGCAACATTGTAATGGAATTTATATCATAAAATAAAATAATCTTATCTAATGTAACGACACACTATTAAATCACTAAGACGGATACTTCAAGCCAGCCTACTTATAATCCTTCTGAGATGGTTATGTGTTCTTATACTGCATTGCAGGAAAGATTGTGCGGCTCAGGTGGCCATCTTGGGACCCTCTTTGAGTAATGGCGCCCAAAACTTGGAACAACCGCGATATCAGATCATGGCGTTAGCGCGGTTGACACTTACCCTTTTAAGAGCAAATGCTTATCCAACTTAAGTTTTATGGACTTAGAATTAAGTAGGTAGATGGAGGACATATCATTATAAACCTTATGTGAATGATTGGATTTTTTCTCATGCATTTATACAGATAATAATACATAGTGTCAGAGAGGACATTAATAATCAGTGAAGCTTGATTGTAGTCATCATCATCAGCCTATTCCAGTCCACAGCTGGACATAGAAAGTACTATATCATAAGATAATTATTGCTAATTTAGTTTTTTTTTCCTTGACAAGGACTGGTGGACTACAGGGGATAGGGATACGTGGAAGAATTCGGGAGAAGCCTTTGCCCTGCTTTGGGACAGTATGGGCTCTTAATAATAATAAATAATAGTTTTTTAATATTTCCCAATGTACCGCTCTGGCATTAGCTGTAAGGTATAATTGTAATTGATTGAGTTAATGGAATTGAAATAAGCCTCTCCTATTACATTATGCTTATAGACTCTTCCGGAGGAAACCCATAATCGCCACGTAGGGCAAGCCGATCGGCAATGTGCACTATGATGAAGCTGCTACCTATCATCAACCTTCAGTAAATGAATGGTATTTGAGACTACAATCCCTTAGTCGACTCTTACAACACCCACGGGAAGAGTTGCGGTGCTGACAAATGTATTATTTCTGCAATAATCGCGTGGCATAATTAATATTATTGAAGCTTCATTATCACTAATTTAATATTTTATATTATTGTTCTCCAAAAAGGAATGTTACTAGTTTTCTTTTAATGTTGAATCAAAAAGCTCTCTCGCTGTAGAAAAAAAAATTACGAATTCATTACCGAAATATCACAAATAAACGATTAAACTTACAATTTAGCCACTATTTATGTATGTACTTGAACTGGTGTAAAAATGTACAGCTGTAAACTATAAAGCTGTCCCACCCCTTTTAGATCCAACCATCGCGAGCAAATTCTAGCGTAAAACAACGCTAACTCTTCAAAATTCATATTCCCGCTACAGAAAATCTTTATTACTATGATCGTAAATCGCGCTGCTAAAGCAGAAAACTACGGCATACGGCCCAAGTGGGATAATGGCGCGGATATAATCGTCGGCAAATGTAGGAAAATAACCCGTTACTCATAGCTAGGTTCAATACGGCAGTTAAGGTTTTATTACACTGCGATATTGATGCGTAGTGCTTTATACACTTATTTAAGTATTTTTTATAATACCTACGTTGCTTATAAGAAAGGTCACGACCTATCTGATGGTAAGCTACCATGATCTAAGGACTCCGAATGTGGTTATTTCGCTCATTCATATAAGAGTTTTATTTACCTTTAGTAAATACAAATAATGACGGAATTTTTATTTGATTCTTACTTTTTTGACATTACATGTGCCGTAACGTTAGTCGTAATAATTATTCTGTATTTGCATGCATTTAATTATGTTTAAAGCAAATAAATTATTTGATTTGATTAGATTATTTTTTTTTTGTTTGCGATAATATGTGAAAAGGTTGAAAAGTTGATTTAGTGCTCTGTAGGCAATGCTGGAGAAATCATGTGTATATTACTTTTTGAAAATATTATTGGCACCCCAAGTTCATAATCACCAAAGAAAAAAAATAGACCGACTTCGAGTGATTTCTCCAAGATCCTATCATCATACCAAACTTGGTGCGAACGGGACCAAATCGGGTTTATACCCGTTCGATTATTAATCTGTTCACGAGTCTCGGAGATACTGAAAAACACACATACAAAAAAAACAGAGATTTAAGAACCTCCCCTTTTTTTAAAGTCTGTCAACAATAACGTTTTCCTTTTCCCGAAAATAAAAGATTTGGTGTTTGAGCCTTTTACTTTGTTTGAATATAGGTACTTCAAAAAAGTTAGGCAGCGCATAAGATTATCTCCGTAGCGCTCTTTCAAAAATTATTACCATGAATAACAGTGTGATGTAGAAGGCAGCCATGCATCTATAATATTGTTGCATGTTTTTAGTTTACGGCAGTAGTCACATCTTAGTTGTAACAGCGAAGACTATTTGTTACTGTAGTACTGACAAGTTACAGATGTTACATACCTACTGATTGTAGTTATAGCTAAATGAACTTAACAATCGACTCAAGATTTAACCACTTTAAAGAATAAACGAATTACCACAATGAAAATCAAAAATTGTGGTTTAAACTACAAACCTGATAATAAAGAGATTTTTGAATGAATAGGAATATCGACTTACAAATAACTTACACAGTTCAAAAATTATAAACCTACAATTGATATACCTACCACATTGAAAAGTTTCCTAGCGCTATGAATAATTTATGTAGGCAGTACTACGCTTTCTTTATCAGCAATTAAAACTAAAATTTACTTTTTAATGTCTTACACAATTATCAAATTAACATTTCTCTCCAATTAGATAAATCAATAATATGCTAGAAAGTTTACATAGCATTACATAATTAGAGTTACTCATTCCAGTTCATTGCTCAAACAACGTAACTTTGTGATCCAACTAACCCCGATCGCCAACAAAGGCAAAGTTTACCGAATAAGTGTTGTAACTGTGAACGAGCTTCCATTCTCTTTGCTTCGCCAACCACCGTTAGCCTTATCGGTAGAAATTTACATAATACCTACCCAGCCACTGCTGATATTGCCCGCGATTATCGCACCCTAAGCCGTCTTCGGCAGACGATGAGACGGGGACATCGTAAATTGATAACCACAACCGCAACAGAGTTAAGCTACAAACTTAGTTTTGAACTAGATTCAACAATTATTGTATCTACAATATTTCTGTGACTTTGAAAGAAAAGAAGAAAAGAAAAATAATGTAAGTACAAACTATGACATAGAATATTTTTTTAAAGCGTCACTGAAAACGTTTTCACTGCAGTTTTATGTCAAGATACTTGTTAGGTACCCTGACGCTGGGCTTCTGTGAAAACCATGAAAGGTGTTTCGATGCGTCACACTTACGGACCGATTCTTTCGTGGGCACTTTATGACTTTTTAGATAAAATATTCTAGAATAGGGAAGGTGCTATTTGAGTACCTACATATTTTACTTGAGTACCGTAAAACCACCTAAATATAGTTCAAACGAGCTATTCACAGGCAAAATCTCATCATTATTGATGAAAAAAACTCGGACAAAGCCAAAAAGAAGATTGGGACTGACGTACATTTAGGAGTTGAAATTGTGGACCATAGTTGCAGTATTGGACCATATTCAGGTAGTTTTACGGTTCTACTACATATACGATACATTATTTGCGGGACTTAGAAAGATATTTGGGTGCGTCGCATTTAGAGGTCCCATTACATCTTTTATGACTTTTTAGATTAGAAAGTGAGAATAGGGATGGTACCATCAGACAGAAATATTATCTATATACCTATAAGTCAAATTGAGGATGTTTTAGTATCCAATACTAAAAGTTATTCAGTATGACTTAGATATACTGTGAGTGCGAGGTTAATAGTGACTCAGGAAATAACCTGAACATAAATAATGTATTCGGCTGACTGTAGGTATACTGTACTAACATTATTTTGGTAATATTTTCTTCGGTTGCCGCAAGGATTACACATGAAATAAAATTATGAAAACGGATAAACTCGCGTATATTAGTAATAATTAAAATTAGTTATAATATACGCGGGTTTATCCGTTTTCATAGTTTTATTTCATTATTTTGGTAACTTCAACTATCTATATCTTTTCCGCGAGGATTGCAAATACCATTAGAATTCTCCGGGCTTCCCTCTTCTAAATGTTTTAATTTTTAAGAGTTCAGTTACACAAAAAAAAAAAAAATTATTACACCATTGATCATTGCATTTTGGTACCTACCTATATAATTCAGCATATTTGGTTGTCATAAATAATTATCATACTAGTGTGCTTCCTCCATCTATTTCAATCAGTGATCTGTGGAGCCTACTGAAGTATCTTGCCACGCGATTGAGGTAACGCTGCAATGAATCTCATTAATATGCGAAAGCGGTGCATGTGACGACCTCAACCCTCAAGCGATGTGCATGAATATAAGCCTGTACTTACATCGTATATATTGTGGGATATATAGCGTGTGTATTTTATATGGGCGAATAATTAATCCAGCTATAATATCTGATCCTACAAATCGTATAAAATTATCATTTTAAAATTGGTTGTTAATTAGGTGTAATGATTTTTCTAAAGTGCAATCCAGCAGCAATGTATGCCGTCCAACTGACATGACATTCGTATGACGTTTAGCTACTTATGTCGACGTCAATGAATGTGGTTACCAGCAATAACATTAAGCAATACATTGCGTGCTCAAATATTTTGTATGAAAAAAAACCTAAATAAATGTATGTAAACAGGTTCCCTAGCTCCGATAGTAAACGCCATTATAATATTTGCCTGTATCAAATACACATGCTGTATTCTTTACTCATAGGATGTGCAATTCAAATAGGGCACAGGAAATATAACGAGATAATGTCATGTGGGGTAAACTTACGTACGCTATGATACATATCAGTTTCTTGATTAAAGTAAATCCAATCCTCACCAATAATTCAAACTATACAGTATTACCTACAATGCAAACGTTTGACAATAATCTCAGTAACCATTTCAAGGGTGCATTCAAAGCTATTGGATATGAAACTCTTCCAAGGAGCGGCATAGCTGCTACCAGAAACAAGATGCCTTTAAAGACTGGAAATCTCAATACAGGAAGTATTTAGGAACCTACTAAAACAAGGCCGCAATTTATTGTTTTATATAAATTTATGAGTGTGGGTAATTTATTTGTGGGTTTGGAGGCGAATGCTACAGGTATCCAGGACAGAACGTCGTACGAATGTCTCCATACTTAAAGAGCTTAAGGTGAAAGAGATCTTCCATTGTCAGAGCCCGTATGTTGAGGTACTTCAGACACGTAACGCGATGTGGAGAGCATGCCATAGAGAGACTTGTTGTTCAGGGAAGAGTCAACGGAAACCGGTCTAGAGGACGCTCTCCAATGCGTTGGACAGACCAAATTTCAGCTTTAACCAATACTCCGCTGAACACATGTGCAAGAGAAGCGTGGGCCAGGGATAATTGGCGCAAAATAATAAAACGTTCGACATGACGTGACCACGACTGTTCCGCCAAGAGCGTATCGACAAAGAAGAGAAAATTTATTTACTCAGTCGGTGCTAACCGGTGCTAAAAGTTTAACAACCGTATTATATTTAGTTAGGTGTATTTTATTAGTAGTTAGGTATGTCATATAATAATCAGAAGTGGCAACTGACATCTCTTTCACTCTGATTTGGCAGTAACAAGTGTAAGAGAAATAGCACCAATTATCAATTTATCATATAAAATCACGTTTGTTATATGTCACTATAATACCTTTGTTATTCTACATTTTTAGGATTTATTGTTACAACGGTAACAGAAATACAGCATCTGTGAACATTTTAATTGATGACAATGGCCTGGTGACAGACGGATAAACAGATAAACAAACATCGGAGCCTCAGTAATAGGGTCCCGTTTTAACCTTTGGGTACAGAACCTTAAAAAACGTAGTCTTATCTTTATAATATTCCACGTCACTCAGTTCAATGGCATGTGTGACATAAATATGATTAATCTATCAATGATAATGACCGTAGTTAGAGTTACCTATCGATGTTGACAGTCTTTAAAATTTCTTTGTCTGTAATGCTACATTATTGCGCCGTAAGGAAATTTGATTCTCGAAATCAGATTGCAATATCTCAGCAAAACGAATATCGGTGATAGTAGCACTTCGAGAATTACACGCGCAATTGCCTGCTCTATTACATTTCAATTTGATTTATATAAGTAGGCTATTTGGCTCGAAGATATCGGTAGGTATCATTATATGCGCCATTAGAAATCTTCGATTTTGAATCGCAGTTTGCTTGGCAGCGTTTTATCGTTTAAGCGAAAAAGCTATGCATTTTAATGCCGAACGATTATTCGGTCACGGAGATTAGCACAATTTCATTGCGGCTCTTACTAATTAAATTTACAGAATACATGTAGGTATAGTTCGGGAAATATTATTTGACGAGACTCTTATCTTACTTACGACCTTTTGTTTTGCATCATTAACAATAGAAATGTGCTAGACTGCTGATTGTCTAGTAAGTGTTAACGCAAAACAAAAGGTAAGTAAGATAACAGTCGGTCAAATAATATTTCCCGAACTATAGCTACTTATGTAAAATTTTAGCGGTTGAATGAAATAATTTGATTTGGTGCTATTTCATTAATGAGTATTTTAAAGGTACCTAATTTTGCAGTAACACTCATAGACTATTCTTTTAAAGTTTTGAACCACAGTATTTTTTCTTTTTTTACAACTGTAACCAACCTACTTAGGTTTAAATAAAAAAAATATATATATTTAGCTCTTTTTAATATTGTTGTACTCGTAACACCGCACCGTATGGTCTTGTCTGGATTAATTAATCTAAAGCTGTTCAAAATTCAAGATTTGCGACGACCTATTTCAATATGTATGTTAACAGGCATGTCACAAAGATAGCGACGCCTCAGGTGCGTTATTGGTTATTGGAATGGCCTAAGTTATGCCGGACATAAAATGAAATTTGGTCCGCACCTTCACTATCGTTCCAGTTGCTTAAAGAGCACTGGAAAATGTTCTACCTAGCGCTATCCCGGCATTTGCCAGAGTCCGCTTCCCTACTACCTTTCCTTCACTTTGCGCGAACCTGGGCATCTTCTAATATATGCCCGATTACACTCAAATCAGCTTTCACGATATCTAGTCATCGCTTCTTTAAATCTTCGCAGATTTTAGCAACTCGACGACTCAACTCAATGCCAAATATTGAAATTTAAGCCCAAAATCAAGGTTTGGAAAACTTCGGTATTTTTTTTTTGGCATATGACATCCCATATTTAATGTGTACACGTAGTTACAATGTACAATAGCCCCTAGTCCTAAACAAGACCTATGCAAAGCAAAAAGCTTCTAGAGAAACGCACAGATATGAACTGCCAACCAAGTAAATGGTGACATATCGGTATATCAATAACATTGGTTCACTCCATTAAACGAAAATTCAGGGCCAGATACAGTAGCCGTACTATGACTTTGCAAGTATCGGTAACGTTAGGTTTTACTCGATACGTAAAACAGGCCATCGCGCTCGCAACAGTATGTCAGTGCGAACGCGATAGCATGGTTTTCGTATACACCGTGTTTTTATTAATTCCGTTAAATTTAACAGGCTGCTTGGTACGTTAATTGGAGCTACCTGGTATACCGTTTTTAGTAGAATTCGAAAAAAAAATTTTTTTTTCGTTTTAATACATAATGAAATGAAATGGTCTCAGGTGACTGACGGCACATGTCAAAATAAGTTTCATTAGGATGTATTAAAGGTTGCAATACACTTGTTCAGTCATTAAACTTATTTTTTGATTAACTCAATAACAGTAAGAGTTAAAATACTAGTTTCTTAGACAAATTGCTGCAGAGGTTGTCTATTGCGGTTCAACGTAGAAATGCGGCGAGTGTAATGGGCACCTTTGTGTCGGGGAGGCGCGGAGTGAGCTTAGCTAAGGGGTGCTAATGTATTTTAGAATAAGTTTAGACAAATTGATTATTTTTGACCTAAATAAGCTTTCTTTGAATTTAACGGAAATCAATAAAAACACGGTGTAGAGTAAAGCCTAACGTATCCTTTACTTTCCAACTCATGGTACGGCAACAGATATAGGACGGTGAGTGACAGTGGACATAGATACCATTTTGTCCATGACTTGCACTTCCTTACATGCACCAGGTTTCCCTTCCCACTCTTACACGTACGCAAGAGTGCGAGCGGCGATGGCACTCGATTTCAATTTGATTCTATCGCAATGTTGATAAAAGCCACGTTATATTTCACTATTAGTTGAGTCGGAGTATCATTTTACGTAGTGTAGTGTTACGTAGTTAAAGGGTATTAAATCTACCTCCATCCTTAGAAATATAATGATATATACTAGAATGTAATCGAGCGACCATGGTGGCAGACAAATGGTACGCGGTTTCCATTCGCTGGTTTAAAAACGTGTTTTTGTAGTTTTTATGTATTTATGAATAAAAATAAATAAAAATTTACCTCTACTAAAATACCACTTCCAAATCTTATGAAATCTCAAATTACGAAAACATATAAGAATAAAGTGTAAGTGACTACTAGTAGGGTACATAAGGCCGAGAGCCCGAGACTACTCCTGACGAGGATCCCCTCGACGGGTCGAAAAAGTTGAAATAATTATGTCCCGTAAGTCCCGTAACCCGGTTCGTTAAATATTTAAATATCTTGGAGAGATCCCAGTATTAGACCTCAGCTTGGTGCCAACAGACTCATCTTGAGGTTATTTATACCCGTTCGATTAAAAACCATTTACTTAAAATTTTGTTCATACAAAACATACATCCAAAAAAATACAATCAAATTGAGAATATCCTCCTTTTTTGATGTCCGTTAATAAGAGCTGTCACATATACTACATTTATCATATTTATTATTGGACAAATTGGAAATTACATATAATGTTTTGAAAGTTAATTTCAATTTGTATTCAGAACGCGTTATGCCAACATCAATATAGTCTCGGAGAAAACTTGTGGCGTTGTATCACAACTTATAATGGAAAATAGAGTACAGTGATAGTAAATAGTACAGTAATAGTGTTAGTGATACGTACTTTGAATAATTTCGTTGATATTTAGATACATTACACTATGAACATTATGAATTAATAATAATAATAATACTCTTTATTGTACACCTCAAAAGAAACAGTATACAATATATATATGGCCCTTCAGGCCATTCGTCTCTGGAACGATCTCCCTCTAGTAATTCGTCAAGCGCAGAGCAAATTTTCTTTTAAACGCAAATTACGTGAACATCTGCTTCGCGTACATCAAGGGTCATAGTGGGTGTTGTGGTTGTGCATGGGTACATTGTTTTTATTATTATGTTTTTTATGTATATATGTAAATATATGTATGTATTTTATACGATAAACAAAATATTACTTGTTTTGTGACTTTAATGTTTATTTCTCTTTTTATTTATTCCGCACCAAATGTAAGTTTTCTGTTTGACCCAATGGTTGACTGGTAGAGAATGCCTTAAGGCATTAAGTCCGCCATTTGTACTTTTATTTTTTTGTAACTGTGCAATAAAGGTTAAATAAATAAATAAATAAATATACAAGAAGACAACTAATCTAGAGGCAGACAACAGGCGGTCTTATTGCTAAAGAGCAATCTCTTCCAGACAACCTTTAGGTAGCGAAACATAATTAATAAGCGTTTGTTGGTAGGTGTAGCAAAATATCAGAACTTAACTATGACATAAGAAAAATAAACATGCAGATAAACATACATATATACCTAAACAGAATAAACATACATATACTTACATAGATAAAATAAATATTGTATCAATTTCAGCCAAACAGAATAGGAATTAGAACAAAAATATTACGAAGGAGATAAGTAGTGTGATTTGAGCAGCTTTTTGAAGACAGTTGGAGTTTGCGCGCACCTTACGTTAACAGGTAGAGAGTTCCAAAGCCGAACAGCTTGAAAAGTGAAAGAGCTATTATAGAATTTTGAAGAGGAAGATGGCACGGATAGGAGTAAGTTCTGGGAGGACCTCGCAGAACAGAGATAACTGAAGCGCTGCTTAAGATAAAGGGAAATATGTTGACATTTTATGTAAGTTATTTTAAGTTCAATGTATTTTTACTGTTTTTGACGATCATGATGAGAATTTGTATACTTTTGACATTAATGCAAGTGTATAATGTAATTTTCTTCGTAAAATAAATAAATATATCTATCTATCTATCATTACATTTAACCCCACGTCTATGGTTGCTCATGATCAGTACAACGGATTGTGACGAAAGCAGACAACTGAGATCTCAGCCCACTTGACGGAAAGCAGGAACTGAGGCCCATGGACATAGCGATCAGAAAATCGTCTATGCGCTGGCTACCCTGAGGACTTAGATGGATTGCCTCTATCTATGCCAGTTATTATAATTACACCGGCTATCTTACCCCCAAACCGAAGCACAGCAGTGCAAATACTGCTATTTAGCGACAGGTCAATGGGTAAGACGGTGCTATCCTGCACGAGGTCCTACCACCAGCAAGTTTTGAATTCAAATTATGAATTGACTTGAGTTCAATACCTATTGTACAGATCTCTATCAAACCAAAAGAAGAGTTAATGAGGTTTCTGTATGTTATAATAATGCGCAGTAAAATTCGAGTACCTATGTGTTAAAGTGGTAACATAACTCATAAATAAATTATAGTGCTTTTTCATTCATACATTCATATTCCATTATTAAAAGCTATTATTTATTAAAACATAAGCAGTTTCGCGGAAATCAAAATATATAATGTGCGTTTTTTTTCGCGAAACGTCTTTATATTATAAGTATAGTGTTAAATTTGTTTAGGCCAATTATTTATTTAATATTGCTACCATGACCATTCCATATTAAGGTTTCTCAAGTTTTTATTAAATATAAGTTTTTTCAACTTTATTAGCAATAAAATCAGTTTAAATGAATTGATATTTTCCATCAATCAATTCAGATACTGTCATATAAAATATCAAGCTAGATGGTCCTAAAATAAAACAAAGTTATCGGAAAAACCATTTTTTAATAAAATATTCAGTCATTTTTTTAAGCAGATCTCGTAAATCGTGGAATCCTCAATATTTCAGAATGGATATCTTCGTGCGGTGTCCAAGCGGAACTTGCCAGATCTGGGAACAAAATAAAATACTATTAACATAATATTTTTTACAATAAAAACAATATTTTAATTCTCTTTAATTAAAGTAATATCTTATGTTGGCTAATTTCTTGACGTCTCTTTGCTTTGTATGAAAGGTATTATTTGAGTAAATTATAGATTTTTTTGAAATCGTTTCAGGATGCTTAGCCAAGTTGCCAATCGCTAACGCTTAGTAGCGTATCGTAGTTTTACCACTCTGTCACTCTTTCATATTAGTGCGACAAAGACAGTTAGCTGCCTTTTGTTTACGATTGACGATTAAGCAACTTGTCTTAGCACCCAGATAATCACCAAATAAAAAAAAGTCTTCAACCGATTTCTACAACATCCCATCATCATACCCCGACTTGGTACCAACGGGGCCATTTCACCCAAAATTTATACATATTAGAAGTAGTCGTTTGATTAGAAATTCAAAATCGTTTCTCGATTCTACACGGAAATATCGAGTATCATACAGACAAAAAAAACAGTCGAATTGAAAACTTCTTCCTTTTTTTAAGTCGGTTAAAAATAGGAAAATTTCACTTACCCCCACTTCCTCAAGTTATCGTTGCCCATGCTAAGAGATTGTCCTCTGCACGTGTTCAGAGTGATCTGCAAATTGCTCGAGCACTCTTGTCCAACAAGATGGTTGTACGAAACAGTGGCAGCGAATAGCTCCCAAGCTCTGTTGTGGTTGCAAATGTTGGTGAGACACGCTGGCTGAGAGATACCGCCGTTGGGGAAGAAGTCAGCATTGGCGATAGCTGTTCCAATCCCCAGACCGCCAACAGTGTACCCTCCATCAGTATGGATCGCCTCGACGTACACGGCATCGTTAGGACTCAGACGGTCTCTGTTGTAATTCCACAGGGGACCGGCAGGGTCTAGACCTATTAAACAAATCAGAAATTAAGGTATTGCTCTATGTTACGTTCACGTCCCTAAGGTAAATGCTGTAATTGGTATGCGATTGGATTTTAGTGATTGTAGTGCAAATTTCAAACCCTAGTGAATTCCAAAATTAAGTGATTTATTTTGTATTGATAGATTAGTAATAAAACTTCGGGTTTAAATTTTGAGGTCTGCTCTTAGATCTTGTGTGAATAGTTAATGTCCACCGCCAACTAAAACTCGTAGCCTTACTTATTTATTAATCTCAATTGTGTGATTGATTGCGTACCAGTTACACGCGCTACAGCTCCTCCCAGCTCCCTTCCCGCGTTGCCAACCAAATGAGCACCCAAACTGAATCCAACCAGGTGCATGGAGTTGTACGGGGCACCAGTGGTCTGGTGGACGAACCGCAGGAACTGCCCGAGACCACGGCCCACTGCTGGGACTCCGTTTACAGCCGTTATGTAACCACCAATGGCAAGACGACGCCAGTCCAGAACAATCACGTTTGTTTCGCCTTTGCCGAGATACGCTGGAAAGTAACAGTCAGGTTAGAGCTGATCTGATCACTTAAAATTGTAACCACATACACTTAGTCGCCACTAGTCTTTTGTATTTTTATTAATTTATACTAATAAGAAGGACGAGAGCACCGTCCTACAGGGATGACGGTAGATTTTGGCTACAACTTGGTATGTTTATTTCTAATTTGGTTTATTTCAATTGATGTTCAGGCAATTTCACCAGAGTTGAAGTGAATGAATTACCACAGATACTTATAAAGTACCAAAAACGGTAATGAATTAATAAATGACTTACTCTGTGACTTAATTCAATACCATTCAAGTGAAACCCCTTTAAGAAACTATTTGGTCAATCTTGCAAGTGCAAAAATAAACACTAATTTGATATTATCCTCTTGCTTAATATTATTGTATTGATGACCTTAACTCTCGTGGAACTACCTATGTCTACTGATATTCTAATAAGAAACATACCATTTCGAATAACAGGGTTGAGGTCTGTATTTTGGTTGCTCAGCCAGCCATGCGCGATGACGACGGTGGGATGAGCTGGGTTGAAGTTGGAGTTGCGGATCGAGTTGGCGTCGTTCATAACCAACGTTTGCGAAGACTGTGGGTTCCGTCTGCGACAATAATACGAGCGTGTTTAGATGAGGGCATAGCAATTTTACAACCTTTGTAAGATACTTGCATTTGCAGCTTAGTTACTGGATGTGTTTGGCAGTCTGCGGTCAAGTCTGTAATGAGACTAATGAGTATTACCCATATCCATCCATACCTCATACTTAACATTATAAATGCGAAAGTAACTTTGTCTGTCTGCTACCTCTTCACGTTAAAAACGCTTGACCGATATACAAGTAGTTGAAATTTGTTATGGAGATAGTTTGGCACCCGAGAAAGGACATAGCATAGAGTTTATTGCGAAAATCGTCTGTGTATGCAGATTGTTTATCTGATTGACTGCAATAACGCAGCCAGCGTGGTTAAGGTCTTAGAACAAAACGAAAGAGAGATAAAAATCAAGTTACCTCGTAAACAGTAGATATAGGTTGTTTTCCGGGTTCCTTTGCACATCCTCAAGTAGTTCGTGATCGATTTCCTCCTGAAGGTCCACCAGGTGAGGAACACCTTCTCCATCGGGGAATTGGATGAACCTCGGGTACTCGAAGTCAGCCTGTTCATCGGGCACGGGCACTGCCGCAGCATATGCTGCAGGTGGAAATTTAGAGTGAGAACCGTTTTGAAGAGACTTATAAATTTTAGGTAAAAAATCCAAAATTTCATTCAATTCAATTGCTATAGGTATTATCGTACGATAACAGAAAACGTCTAATGACATAATTAATACGCAATTGACGATGCCCTGCTACTATCTCTATTCTATTATAAATTGAGGAGTCTCTTTTCAAAAGGACTTAGTTCCACTTTGTCAATAGAGATTATTTTCTCTTATGAAAACATAACAAACCCTTATTGACAGGGTGGAAATAAACCCTTTTGAAAATACACACCTCAATTATTGTTGCACTGAATGTAACTCGAATAAATACACAAATAAATTAACAAACGAGGTTCGAACCCAGGACCTGCATCATCGTAGGCAGTATCAACTACACAATATGCTCTTGAGGCTGTGCATTATTTTTACTTAAGGTTCAAAAATTGTTATTGAAGTAGGAAAAAGTAGACGACGTTTTTGGTCCTACTTGGTAGGCTTTATTTGGGTTTTATTATAGGATGTGCCTATTTTCCTAGGTACTTCTTTTTAATCAGCTTACGATACTGCATGAATGGGCCTTTAAACGGATCGCCACAATTTTCGTTACACTCTTTACATTGAAGATTGAAACGTTTTTAAATTACCCATTACTAAAGCACTGTAAACATTTCCTTTGGTACTTTTTATTTCATATTTTTGATACGGATTTCTTAAAAAATTCCAAAGCGCGTAGTAAATTTAAAATACACACATTCGGTATGTAGATACCTACCCACAAAGGCAAGGGTTAGCACTATAGCTGTACGCATCGTTAGATCTATCACTTGAACTACTAAGAATACCACCAGCAGCCTACTTATTTATACTGACGGGTAATCAAGTATCATCTGATAACGAATCTTATCCTGTACTAATTTGTTTGTTATTGACGTGTGAGTCTCCTGGGGGCGTTTCTTAAATTCACAATCTTTTTAGGGTTCCGTAGCCAAAATGGCAAAAACGGAACCCTTATAGATTCGTCATGTCCGTCTGTCCGTCTGTCACAGCCGATTTACTCGGAAACTATAAATGCTACAGTAACAATATTTGGTAAGGATATGTGTTGTATGAACCGCTACAGTATTATGAACTATGTAAATTGTAAAAAAAAAACATTGGTTTGGGGGCCCTCCATACATGTAACTGAGGGATGGAAAAAAAAATGTTGTATATAAGCGTGTGGGGTATAATTAGAAAGGTCTTTGAAAATGATATGAAGGTTTATGAATCTCATTTTTATTTAAGCAAATCGTTTTCGAGATATCAGCTCTCAAAGTTTGAAAAATGGGTCCCCCCCTCTATTTTTTAAACTAAGCGATAAAAAAATATATGTTATGCACATTAATAAACTCTATCAACGATTATTGATTTGATTAAATTATCTCCTATAGTTTTTGAGGTAGGTTGATTTAACTGTATTTTTTAAATAATAAATTGATAATGGCACGGAACCCTTCGCGCGCGAGTCCGACTCGCACTTGGCCGGTTTTTTTATCTCTTTTTAGGGTCCGATTGTCACTTAGGATATATACGTATGTCTTCTATCTGCGTCCAATCAGTCGTTTGGACATGCTTGTACTACTAAAATTGGGCATGAGAGTGTAATATCAGCGGCTAATACACTGCTTGAAAAATGACGTCGTCACAAATTATTTTGTAGGAATTGATCTCTTTATTAAATATGGAATATTGTCCATTACATAATTTATATCGTGGCTACCTTTGACACAAGCCTTAATTGGGCTTAGCAGTTTACTAGGTCGATTTCTGTAACATCTGTAAGATTTTGTCCATGATTTTAGAATTATAACATACGTGAGGAGGGTCTTCAAGATTGTTCATTTATTCAGTGATTCTTTTGGGATCATCGCCGCATATTTAGTAAAAATGTGTGATTTGCTTCACGAGTTTGAAGTAACTCTTGATGATATATTAAGTAGACCCCTGATTGTTATCGCAGTGATAAAAGGATAGTGTGAAGAATTGATGGCATAGGGGCACAAAATTTTGGCTCGTCTGACGGTAATAAAATACCATACAATACAAATACTCTATTCATTATTGCACACCTTATTGAAATAAAAATAACAAAAATTACAACACAACAGGCGGTGGCAGTCTGCAACTCGAGATGCGTTACATCCGCATGTCGACATTTTTGTACGGTACGATTCATTGCGACAAGAATCCGATAAATTTAGTATGACATAAGAAAAGGTAAAGGCGCAAGCACAGTACCTTGGGGAATTTTAGAATTATAACTAACGTGAGACTCAAACATTACTCGAGCAATTATCGACTTAAATTACGTAGGTAACCCGTTTGATAAAGTAATTTAAGTAACCCTTGTTTAAGAGAGGACAAAAAAGGTGAGTGGTGTGGGTTAAATACATTTGAGAAATATTCTTAGTCAAACACATTTTTACTAATCATCAAGGTCGGGGGGGGAGACGTCAAAATTACAAAAAAAGATCCTCTATGGTTTACGATTCGTCAGAAATGACATTTAAAATTAGTTGGCAGCCATGTATTTCATTACGCCTTGTATACACGAGATGCCTTAAAATCCAAAAACGCACTGCGTGTATGCCCGAATTCGTTTATAGGGAATAGACAATATAAACTTATCTTGACATCTGTAAGGTAGGGGCTTAAAGGTGTGTTCATGACTCTGTAAATGACAAATAAAAGTACGGGAGTTGAAAAAATATTTAAATGTACCTTGGAGAACACCAAATGTTACACTGATCGTCAGTAGCATCCTGTTTTGGCTTGCCTGTCCTAGCTTTCGATTTTGAATATAGCAAATTAGCAATTTGACAATTGGCACATTGCACGTAGACCCAATGGCTGTTGGGACAGGTAGGTTTTTTTTATACCACGTCGGTGGCAAACAAGCATACGGCCCGCCTGATGGAAAGCAGTCACCGTAGTCCATGGGCGCCTGCAACCCCAGGGGTGTCACATGCGCCTTGCCGACCCAATAAAAACTTGTACACTCCTCTTTTGAAGAACCCCATACTGTAGTCCAACGGGAAAACCTCGGCAGGGAGCTCATTCCACAGACGGACCGTCCGCGGGAGGAAGTTCCTCTGAAACCGCACGGTGCGCGATCATTTAGGTTGCAAGGTGTGAGGATGAGCGCCCAGTCGGTGGCGAGCGGTGCAATGATGAAAAGTGGACGTTGGCATTATGTCGAACAATTCTTCAGAGCACAACCCATTCTACAGACGATAGAACACACATAAGGAGGCGAAGTCTCTCCTTAGACTTAAGGGTTCAATACCGCCTGTAAGTCTGGGATCGTCGACTATTCGGACAACTCGTCTCTGCACCGAGTCAAAGGGTGCAAGCTGGTATACAGGTGCTCCTGCCCAAAGGTGACAGCAATACTCCATATGGGGTCTGACTTGCGACTTATATAATAGAAGTCTTTGCCCCGGAGTAAAGTATCCCCTCGCTTTATTGAGCACACCGAGCTTTTTGGATGCCAGCGTAGCTTTGGTTAGGTTCTCGATTGTTGGCCACGTACTGGAAGGCGCCGAGTAGGTAGACCCCCCAAGATGTACTGAAGACCTGGTGAAGGTCACAGGAGTCTGCTGGGTGTGGGTGGTGCAGAACCGGTCTTTTTGGCAATGTTTGAGGGAGGTCTATGTTCAGCAGTCTTTTGGCTGACATGATGACAATGATGATGATATTAGCAATTTAAGCGCCACGCATCTCATACCCGTACTCTTCATGGTGTTGATAATAAGCCAGAAGCGTTTTAAGAACCAAAAACATAGTGAGTTGCTATTTTTTGTTTATCAGCTTTTTCTGTGCTTAAAAGGGGCGAACCGTAGACTACATCTTCTATAAATAGGGCTTGTCTTTACAAGATGTTATGTTCATTAGCGTAGATAACTAAGGTGGAAGTACAAATACGTAACATGTTAACAGAGAATGTTTATTTGAATCACGATATTTTGCTCATATATAAATCTACTTAAAGTATTGTCATGTGTTTTGGGAGAGGAGTTTGTTAGTTTTGTTAAAAAGTATTTATTTTATATCAAAATTTCACAAAATTGCTAATTTTCTTAATCAACTCCATTGCAGACGTAAGTGTCACGTGCTTTTGCTGGCAGTCCCAATAGATTATTATTATTATTATTTCAAACTATATTGCACATAAAATTATACAATTGGCGGACTTAATGCCTTAAGGCATTGTCTACCAGTCAACCATAGGGCCAAACGGAGAAAAACAAAGTGGGTGGACTGAAACTAATAAAGTAAATGAAAATACAACATGGATACTAATACTAGAATAAATAAATACAATAATTAGATGGTGAGACGCAAATACGGGAATACATAAATAAATAAATATGCAACATACAAATACGATATATAAATACAATATATATACATACAACCAACCAACTAATTCTGCTATGTCTGTTCTAGAAGATGTTTATAAAGCATTCTTTTGAAAGCCTGCTTGTTTGGGGCTTGTCTGATTGCCAGGGGGAGCGCATTCCAGCGACGGATAGCTTGTACAGTGAAGGATGAAGAGAGAAAACTGCTATGGTGAGGAAAAACTAAAAGTTTAAGGGAGCGGGTGGAACGAAGTTCAATAGATGGCACTTCAGTACGAGTATTGGTATAGCGTCGGGTAATAACTAAACCACTAATTGGAGTTCGAGGCCAAAGAATCTACGAAAATATTGCCACAACAATGAAATGTTCATACAATAGTAAATCCTTATTTTCTAAAAACAGACGTTGAGATATCTTATTTATTGGTAATTTTAATTCTTTAATTTATAGAAACAATATTATTTACTTATTTTCACGTAAATATGAGATATTTTAACAAAAACTTTATTATCCGTAATTATTAGTAATAAAGTTGGTATTGCGCTGGTATCACCTCAGGTGTTAAAAACATTTGGTACAGCAATTTAACTACTTATAAATTAAAACCCTATTTCTGCATACGTTTAGAAAATTGCAGAATAGTATATTGTAGCGTGCTTTATGTTCACATTTCGTATTCGTAAAATTCCTTTGACTTACAAATTTCTTTAGCAGTGCTATAGTTCTCCATTTAAATTATCGTACAGATCTAACGTTTTGTTTTCTTCCGTAGGTTGTTAACAAGGTGACCCACTTGGTTCAGCCATGTTTACAGCTTCGCTATACACCCCATCATCAACAAATTAAATTCCAAATGAAATATACTGGGTGAAATGTTATAAAACACAATAATACAAAATCATATTTTCTGGATCTACTCATGATTACAGCCAAGTTTTACTATGGGACCAGCTTTGAAAAAGTTACCACAAAATCTACATCTCCATACATATTGTGAAAACAGCTGTTGCTAGTTACAATCGAGTTGTCATTAATATGTATGTACAAAAAATAATAAACATTGATGGTTGGAATTGCTTACTAATTTTCCTAACTAGTGCGCAAAAATGAAATTTGCGCACGCTTCGCGCGCGGTAATTTCTCTTTTTGACGCACTTGTTATGAAAAAAATCGTCCCTTACACGTGCAAAAACTTTTTTTTAACTCGGGTGATTGTCGCCCTCGTTTCACTCGGGCTCCAACTTTCACCCTCACCGAAAAAAAAAATCCCGCACTAGTTAGGAAATGTACTATTAACCATACCTACCTACTGTCTTAATAAATATGGCACGCTGTCGTTTATGTTCACTGGCTTTTTAAAATAGGCTTTGAAACGTTGGCTCTTATCATTTTTAGTTCTTTACAAGAAAATTTTGTCATTTCTATGTTAGTTAAGAGAAAATAAAAGTTTTTAGGTATTTACGTGTTTTTAAGAAAATCCTAGTTGTGATGTGACAGCCATATTAAACAAAAAGGCGTACAAGCATTACAGAGGTATATAATGATATTATTAGGAATTATTTTAAATAAATTAATTAAATATGTCAGCCTCCGTAGCCTAGTTGGTAGTGACCCTGCCTACGAAGCTGGAGGTTCCGGGTTCGAATCCCGGCGAGGGCATTCTTTGTGTATTTATTTATCACAAAGTTTGTTCCTTGGTCATGGCTGTCTATGTATTTAAGTATCTATATGTATCTATCTATTATATATATCGTCGCCTGGTACTCACATCACAAGCCTTAATTGAGCTTACCGTGGGACTAGGTCGATTGGTGTAAGATGTCCCAAGATAATATATAATATAATATAATATAAATAACAAAAAGGTTCTGGAAACCTGAAAACTTTATTTGACAATGACATAAGAGACTTTGACAAATTTGACAATAACGCATCTGTCGTAGTTTCGTTGGCCTCGAACTCCAATTACTGGTATAGTACTTCCATGTTATTGATTTTTCGCTTCTCCAGAATTTAAGAAATTGTTGGCAATACCGACATAGGCCAATTAGTCAGACGGATTTCTCATTGCTGCCTGTCCCTGTCCTTGTACGCGTAAATTTTAAAATTTTAGGATTTTTTAAAGTTCTATTATGCTCGAACGAATTGAATGCGTCATAGAAGTGACAGAGACAGGTAAATAGTCAAAGTATACGATATTCGATTTTCACGCTACGCCATAAAATATAGGCTATGAATCGTTTTTGAATCAAAGATAAGCTTGATATTGATAAATTACATTGGCAACACAGCTGGCTAGCTGGCTATCTTCTTCAAAAGAGATGTGGTTTTTGCCTGGGGCACTATTACTTCTCATGGTTGCTAAAATAATATCTGCATACTTTAGCTAGGTGAACTTTTGAGAACCACACTAAACCACCCTTTATGTTTTTAAATTTGGGTTTTAAGCCGACCTACCACGACAAAAATTTATATTGATATATTTTTATTTCGTGGTTGGTGATACCTTACACATTTCTGATAACTGTTGGAGGGGCATCGTTGTTGCCTTATAATTCATATAGTTACATGAAATAAAAATATGGTAAATAAAAGGTAGGATTAGCAGTGTTAGACGCTGCACTAGTGATAGAAATAGGAACATAAAACTAGATAATATACTTCTTTTTTAAATTTCATTCTCGTAGTCTTTATTTCTTTGCGTTATTTATCTGCATAACTAACTATTATTAGCAGCTATCTTTAGGTAGTAATATGATAAAACAACTCAGCAAATCATTTGTATGACAATCAGATTTACAATCCTGATTAGGTCGCGCCAACATATTAGTCATTAAAAAATTACATTCTAATGAATTATTTTGTGGAATAATATATTACCTACCTATACGAGCATATGATTTCAACTAGGAACATAAAAGGCCGATTATTTTGTATAAAAGAAATAAACTCTTAGTAAAACAAATATTTAATAATAGATTCAGTCATTTTAAAGCAGATCTTGTTTTCGAAGTAGTTATCCATATTGTTTCAGAATGGGTATCTTCGTCCGGTATCTACGCGGTACTTGCCACTTCTGGAAACAAAATAAGAG
>JALPQI010009955.1:0-41209 GCA_025490895.1 Thaumatotibia leucotreta | reverse complement strand
GCGTCGCGAAACGCAAAAAGAAACGAATCAGCTCGTGTTTCTGATTTGATTAAGCCCAAGTAAGTCCAGAACTGTAAGAGTTAGGAATTCGGGTATTTAAAAAAAAAACGCTTCACGCCATCAGCCTAGATATGTCAGTCCACTGCTGGGCATAGGCCTCTCCTATTACGAATGCGTGATAGATGTCATCATCATCATCATCATCATCATCATATCAGCCGAAAGACGTGATAGATGTATTAAGAGGTAATGCCCATAATCACCAAGCGGGTTCACGATCGCAGTAGTGTGTTCACTATGATGACGCTGTTGACAATCATCTATCATTTGTTAAAACTTAAAACGAATGGTCAGTGACACTTCAACCCATTTAATCATTTTAACCCTACTAGGTGTTATAACACCGATCCTGTTTTTTTGGCTTTGGTGTTTAACTGACAATATAGTAGAAAAAAAATCCTGGGCTAATATTTTTGCAATTAGGATTATCTAGGTTAATCCCTTAGTCGACTCCTATGACACCCACAGGAAGAGTTGGTGTTGATGGTTTGTGACAAATGTATTCTACTGCCGTCACCACACAGCAAAAGCAAGGTCCTGATTCAGAATTGTAGCGTACCGTTCGAATCTCGGCATTGACACTATGCTAATAGACAACTAGACGAGAAAAATAAACATACATGTACGAGTATGAGCAAGGTTCGCAACGCACAGCAGAGGTCATACTAACATTATATAACTACATCTTTATTCCATATCAGAAGGAACACTGAAAGAACAAACACTTAACGAAATAACCTGTTACTAGAATAAAAATGAAAAACAATTGATTGGTGACATTTGAAGTTAGGGACATAACATTTTTTCCTTACTATAACATAACTGACTGGCATTAAGTTCGCCTTTTGTACGTAAGTTTTACTTTTGTGCAATAAAGTTTAAATAAATAACCTCTGGTGGTATTTTCACTTTTAGAGACACCCAATTAGCGTGAGCACCGTGTACAAGCTAATGGGGTGCTCCTATAATATAATATATAATACTATGGAAAAAATGCTATGTCCCTAATGTCAAATGTCACATCAGCATTATATGAATAAGCAGATATTTTTGAGCACCGTGGTCGTAGGTCATATTTTTGACTTGTGGTATAACTTCGATTACACCCGTTTAATATTTCCTGGTCGATTGAAAGGAGTCGACGATCGGCACCAATGGAATGAAATAATTATATAGTGACATTCGTCTTCATGTTTTTGAATTACTTTTTAAATTATAATTGACATTTAGTAGTTAAGTACCCACATGTTGTTATTTATGTTATTTCATATTTGTATACCTACGTTTGACATAATGATTAAATTACATTAAAGAAATTTATTGACAGATGGATCATTGTGTTTGCGATGTCATATCAACTTGCATACTACTTTTTAATTTTGATATTCGCAATTATAAAACTGCATTTATCCGCGTGGTGACGGCAGTAAGAATACATTTGTCACCACCCCAACTCCTGTGGGTGTCGTAAGAGTGGCCTAAGGGATTGAAGTGTCCCTACCATTCATTTATTGAAGCTGGGCAGCAGCGTCATCATAGTGGACACACTACAGCAAATGTCATCCTGCTTGCCCATCGTGATGGTTGGGCATTGCCTCTTAATACGTCCATACGCATAGCCTCCTCCCGACCAGACACTACAATTTTCAAATGAATTTTGAATTCATACTGTAAGAAATAGAGTAGAATTTCTTTTGAAGACCTTTTTATAGGCCTCTGGGCAGCTAGAGTTAGTGTTGAAAATTCCGGATTAATCCCGTTTCTTTCCAAACAGCTCGTTTTTTTCCTGATTTTTTCGAAAAAACAATGAAATTTTCCACTTTAATTTACAACTATAAACCAATGTAAATTAGGTCTAATTTTCACTTATACCAGGAGAACGCGATGTCACTGAGGAAAAGTCGATTGAAACAGATGGCAAGGAGTGACAGTGACAGTGACATTGATTGTTTCTGAAAAAACCCGAAAAAAACGAAAAAAAAAAACAATTTTTTCATACATTCCCGAAAAAAACATTTGATTTTTTCCGACATTTTCAACGCTTGTCTAGAGGATAGGTAATAAAAGAGTCTTAGCTCGACCTTTAGCACAGAATAAATTGGCCGCGTGGTGACGGCAGTAAGAATACATTTGTCACCACCCCAACTCTTCCCGCGGGTGTCGTAAGAGCCGGCTAAGGGAATTGGATTAAGGAATTAAAGTTTCCTGACTATTCTTTGATAGAAGATTAATGATGGGCAGCAGCGTCATCGTAGTGGACATACTACTGCGAATGCCATCCCGCTTGCCCAGCGTGGTGAATGGGCAATTGGGCATTACCTCCTAATGCGTCCATACGCCTAGTTAATAGAAGAGGCTTAGGTCCAGCAGTGGACTGAAATAGGCTGATGATTATAAACTATTATTTTGACAGCAACACACAGATACTTTCTGTCACTTATTCCGTCCATTCGTGACAGCTCTCAGCTCTTATGAATCGACCTTTATTAGGATAGAATAAATAAGACCAATACGCTTAGCACATGATTGGTGTGACAATATGTCGCCGCGAGATAGACTATCCGTACCTCTGTTATTGATATAGTTAGTAAAATACGAGATATCTATCTCGCAGCGACATACTGCCGCACCAAGCATTTCAGTGCCCCCCCTCCTCAACGAAGTTCTGTCACCGTATACCTGTAGCGGCGCGTAAACACGAAGCGACACCCCCCTGCCTGTAAGTATATGACTGACCTTGATATTAAACTGCGCTACCACGGGTTTGTGGTCGCTTAGCGTGTAGAACGGCACGTGGTTGTACGATATCAGGTCTGCTCGGAGCGTGATGTTCTCGTAGTTGTTCGCTATCACTTTGTACAGCACTCGGTCTGTCCAGGACGGTTTCCGTCTGAAAATGATATCGGCTGATGAGGACCGCCGTGTGGTGACGGCAGCAAGAATACATTTGTCACCGCCCCAACTCATCCCACAGATGTCGTAAAGGTGTATTCAGAACAAACGAGCATTCGCTGTTCTATCCCCCACTCTACGAAATCAACGAATCACGTTTTGTGTAACGATCGAATTTCGTAGAGTAGGGCGTTAGAATAGCGAATGCTCGTTTGGTCTGAATGCACCATAATGCCGCGGTCACGATTGGTCTAAGGTGACCGGCTTAGCGGAAAACCATACGTGCGAGAAGGAGTACTCCTTGGGTACCCATATCGGCATCCCGCTCCAACTCATGGATTCGCTCGCCGCTGGTCGCCTTATACCAATGTCGTGGCCAGGACATAAGAGAAAACTAGGGGATTGAAGTGTCACTGACCATTCTTTGATTTGATTGATGATGGGCAGCAGCGTCATCATAGTGGACGAATTACTGCGATCGCTAATCCGCTTGCCCAGCGTGGCGATTATGGGCATTTACCTCTTAATGCGTCTATACGCATAGTTAATAGGAGAGGCCTACTTCCAACAGTGGACTGAGATAGGCTGATGATGACGATGATGAGGACGAGGTTTATTTCTGATTTATACTTTGAGGATTTAGTATGGGGAGACGGTATCGCTATAACTTTCCTAACAAAACATTCTGCCAATTTCCGAGGGGGACGAGGTAGCACACATGTAAACGATCTAACTACAAATGCATTTCTTCTTCTCGTTACTACTCATGCACACTTAAACAACACCACAACACTAAGTTAAATTATCACACTAATACAGTAAAATTTCTATGCGGACACAATTTCAAACTATCGACGTAGGTGTAATCGAACCGATTAATATGGCTTTCAAGTGTCTGAAGATTATCGTATCGATATATTTTCCTAAACGTCATAGATTGACGTGCACCTTGGTACTATATATTGTTGTTTTGAGTATTTAAATAAAAGTAAACAGACAATTAGTAACAGTTATTAATTAATCAACCAATTTTAATACAAAACCGCCTGAATGTCTTGCCATTAACCTACTTCAATTGATTATGTTTTCGTTTATCGCGATCTTTGACTACGAAGGCTGTAACTAGGGCTGCCAACCGTCCCGCTATATGCGGGACGTCCCGTTTCTGGGGCCCTAAAGTATGGGTCCCGCAAAGGGTTCGCACGGGACGCCGATTGTCCCGCTTTTCAGGGAAGACTAAACTAGAAATACTAAATAATAATATAAATACGAATATGAGAGCAACTTAAGATTGCCTTATGTTCATTTGCACTCAATTTCACTATAGCCCGCGAGTACCGTGCACTGAACGTGTATTATAACTGCCAAAATATGAATGATTGCGATTTGTGCATTAGGTGCATCTAAATTTAACCGACCTGAAATTAAGCATTGTTTTTTAATATTAATGTCATTCTTGTCCCGCATTTTATAACCAAGTCCCGCAATTTATTCGCGAGTGTCTCGCATATCTGTGATCTTTGGTTGGCAACCCTAGCTGTAACTGTAAGGAAAGTCTCGGTCAATCACGTGCATTTCGAAATCCGTAAATCAATTATAATATTTGATAAATAATATTAATTAGCGGTTGTGAAAGAAAACAATGTATGTCCATACGAGTATTATTTATTTTGTTGTAGTAAGAAAGTTTTAGTTAGCTGGGGTAAAACTCACTGAGGCTTAATTGTGAATACTCGTAAGGATACAATTTGAATACAAGTGCGTAGGTACAGTCGACGTCAAAGATATCATTACGGTTTAGGTGCCAAAAATATATTTACACGGCTTTATTGCGTTGACATTAAGGTCGTGTAAATATATTTTTGGCACTTAAACCGTAATGATATCTTTGACGTCGACTGTACAAGGTGCGTAGGTGCGTATACGTACAAGTTTTTGCAATAAGGCCGGTGATATTGATATTCCTTAGTGATATTTTAGTAAGTACCTAAATGCAATTTATAATATATAGGTCCAACTAGTGTTAAGTAGCACTTGTAAAAATGAAGTTATTGAATTCGATAAGACTGTGTTTTTATTTACTTACTGTGAGAACACTAATATACGTAAACACAAGTGTCCGTATCTCGACATTTTAAACCTACTCTCGACATTGTGTCATAAAGAGTAACGTTCACATCACTATGTATTTTCGCGCGTAATACGTATTCCAAATAAGCGCAATAAATATTCAACCTTATTGGCTTACATATAAGATTAACATTAGACCAAGGCAGAGTCTTCTGTCTTACTTGATTCACTAAGTCTGATATTTCCTACAAAATTTAAAGATGGGTAGACCTTATTAACCTTAAATATGAGAATACAATAAATGTCAAACTTTCTCCATCAGTCAAAAATTAAAATACGAATTGTGTGCGATATTTTTGAAACCGATTTTGCTATCGATTCCCTGGTACTTGATTTTCTTGAACAATTTTATGTAATAAAATGTTGTAATATAAACAAATAAAGGCAAGATATGAAATGGTATCGCATATTTTGTATACATGATGTATTTGAACGAGTTTTGAATACATACATAGCACATACAGGCATTTTGACGGAGCTTGTTACGAGTACATAACGATTACAAGACTGCGAAGAATCGATTAATGAAATAGTTTTATAAACAGGTTTGGACAATGTACAAATTCTTGGCCAAAGTCTTTGGCAGAGGGGAAACGATATGAAGCCGACTCCATTACTAAATCCTCAAAGGATTTATATCTGGGCGGATCAACTATTTTCGAGCAGAGTTTTACATTGGCGTATCACGAAAACCTATGTAACTAACTCGTAAAAATAATTCATAATTACATGACTGTAACTGACAAGTAACTGAAGCTAAAGATTTTAATCTCATTTTCGCAAAAACAAAGAAATTAATAATGTAACCGTTTAACACTTAAACAAACACAAAATAAAAAAAACATTCGTTTTTATTTCAAAATTGTGAAACTTTTTGGCTGTGGAACTGTGGATAGCAATAGATCCTTTCTGTTCGCTCAACGAAGTCACAAAAGCTATACCACTCTACCTAGTTAGTACCCTTAAGCTGCCAAAACAAATCAACATGCAACCTAGATACCCAGTTCCAGACTTCAGCCTTCAATGGAATTCCCATAATGATTTTTCGTCTAGTCGCTAGACGGCTAGTACTAAATTATCCACAACCTATTACACATAACGACATTTTTATAGCATGATCGAGATAAGAATATTAAGCGGGTCGTATTCATCAGTCCTAGTTAAGTATTAAACTTGTATAGTTCGTGAAATATAAATTGGTAACTTTCTACCTACATTATAGTAAAAATAAACATTCAATTTATATTTCTCGAACTATACGTTACGTCGGTGAGAATTTGATCTCCGGCTCACTAAACTCCATCACCGATACTACTCATTGTATAGTCGTATCTCAATACACTCGAATAAACGTTATCGAATGTTCTATAAGACTACTCACTTGATGTCATATTCATCAGTCCCAGTATTGAACTTATACGTCGGTAGGAATTTGATGTCCGGCTCACTAAACTCCGCGAACGCCTCACTATCCATCACCGCTACTAATCGTGCCTCAATACACTCAAAGACTTTCTCGAATGTCCTATAAGAATACTCACTTGATGTCATATTCAGCAGTCCCAGTATTGAACTTGTACGTCGGCGGGAATTTGATCTCCGGCTCACTAAACTCCGCGAACGCCTCACTATCCATCACCGCTACTAATCGTGCTTCAATACACTCAAAAACGTTCTCGAATGTCCTATAAGAATACTCACTTGATGTCATATTCATCAGTCCCCGTATTGAATTTATACGTCGGTAGGAATTTGATCTCTGGCTCACTAAGCTCCGCGAACGCCTCACTATCCATCACCGCTACTAATCTTTTCTCAATACACTCAAAGACGTTCTCGAATGTCCTTTAAGAATACTCACTTGATCTCATATTCATCAGTCTCAGTATAGAACTCGTACGTCGGCGGGAATTTGATCTCCGGCACACTAAGCTCCGCTAACGCTTCTTTACTCTCCATTACCGCTACTAGTCGTACCTCAATACAATCGAGTAGACGTTCTCGAATGTTCTATAAGAATACTCACTTGATGTCATATTCATCAGTCCCAGTATTGAACTTGTACGTCGGAGGGAACTTGATCTCCGGCTCACTAAACTCCGCTAACACTTCCTTACTCTCCATTATCGCTACTAGTCGTATCTCAATACAATCGAGTAGACGTTCTTGAATAAATAATAAATAAACATCTTGGGACATCTTACACAAATCGACCTAGTCCCACGGTAAGATCAATTAAGGCTTGTGATGTGGGTACCAAGCGACGGTATATATATATAATAGATAAATACATGTAGATACTTAAATACATAGACAACCATGACCAAGGAACAAATATTCGTGATAAATAAATACACAAATAATGCCCTCGCCGGGATTCGAACCCGGAACCTTCAGTTTCGTAGGCAGGCAGGCACTACCTACCTAAGCTGGAGGCTTCGTAGGCATTAATGTTCTATAAGAATACTCACTTGATGTCATATTCATCAGTCCCAGTATTGAACTTGTATGTCGGCGGAAATTTGATCTCCGGCTCACTAAACTCCGCGAACGCTTCCTCACTTTCCATCACCGCTAGTAATTGATCGTGCCGTAATATACTCGTGTACACGTCCTTTTCGACCTTGTTTAATGCTGCGACGATTTCCTCTGATGTTGGGCTAGTGCCGGTTGGGTGGTCGGTTCGAAAGTTAAGGTCGCCTATCCAGAAAACGTAGCTGTAACAAAAAAAAATCATCACACTTGCTTTCTACGCCATTGCTCGCATGCTTCGCGGGAGTTATAGGATGCGGCTCCACTGACGCGGAGCGGAGCGGAGCTGTGGGAGCTCGGCCAATGAGACCGCATCACAGTGTTTCGAATTCGAAATTGAAGAATGTAATTGGTCAATTTTGCACAGCTCCGCTCCGCTCCACGTTAGTGGAGCCATAGAAATGAAAATTTCCCTGGGGCTGTATAGATGTTAGTAGGTACGTTCTTTATTATTATTTTGTTTTCAATCTTAATTTTTTACTGGCAATTGTGATGAAAACCATTGTACACATCACGGTCAGTAAGGAGTAATTAAAGCCCTCCGCATATAGCATCAGGCTTCAAACAAACTTTCATTAGTAATACGCTACTTACCTCCCTAGATGCGCAATGTACCTACTATTAACATATTTAAAAATACAGCAAAATATTTCATAAATATCAAAATGCGTGTTATAAAAAAGAATACAACTTAAACACGTTTCGAAACTGTACCAACCCTATTAGTTATTTATACATATAATTCTGAAGAAAAACGTCGTAACCTAAAAACCTAATTGGATTTAGGCCTCATATCAATCTAACCTACTTTTGCTAACCAGGTTAAGTAGGTACCTGTAATACATGTATCATAATTCAATAGAAAGTCCTATATATTTCCACATAAAACCAATTAATCTAGTAAGAGTTCAGAATAAATATAGAGGCATTGAAATTGGGTTTCATGTTTTTGAAGTACCTAAATGAAAACATTTTACATATGTATAATGTGTAAATATGGGGGCGTTCAAGTATTACGTAACACAATTTTGGGGGTAGGGGGGGGTCTCGTAAAACGTTACGATGCGTTACAGGGGCGGGAGGGGGTCTTCCTTGCAACACGTTACGTAACATTCTTTTTTTAAGTGAAAAACTAGGGAATCAAAACTTCCAAACTGGCAGCCCTTTTCAGTTACGTTTCACGGGGAATCCGATTACAAAGACAATTAAAACTATACCAAGGATAAAACTATAACATAACTTTTTGTGACTTTAGGGTAAAAATGGTCATTTGAGTGTTACGTCACGCTTAGAGGGGGGGGGGGTACAGAAGAACGTTACGGTGCGTTACAAGGGGGGAGGGGGTGTTTGATGATATGAATATCCTCAAAAATATCTTCCATTACGTCACGTTTTCTGTATGAACTTATGCACTATGAGCGTCGCGTAGCGGAAACTTAAATTTTCTATGGAAACTTTAGAACATTAATTTTTATCCTCAAAAACGATTCAACTCGTGATTTCTATTTGAATGAACCCAAGAAAGTCCAGATCTGGAAGAACCCCGGTTTCAGCGTTTTTTTTATAAAAAAAACAGCTTTATATTCTTTGTATTGTACTAACTAACATTTCCATTAAATAATTGTTCATAATTTACACATAAAGTCAGTTTTGCGACTCATCCTTATTACAGGTTTACATTGTGATCTCAACCTTAAGTTCTGTGCATAGGGCTGATTTCTTTTATACGTTTTATTTCAGCAAAATCATTAAATATGTCATATCGTGGAAAATTCTTGTTTAATTTGTGGTCGTATGAGCAATTTTGCCATAAATTCCTTTGAATCTAGAGCATCCTAACTGGAAAACCCGCTTACCAAACCAAATATCCGTAAGTCCTTCTTCTCCTAAAATTATAAGCGTTAGGATTTCGCTTTTGTTCAACTACAGCTAAAAACTTATTTGCTGGTTAAGTACACAGATTTATGAGGTTCGTAAATCGTTCGTAGTTTATTCCCACATTCTGCAAAACTGATATTTGTTTATACCAAACGTCAGTAGGGTCTAAAAAAATTTAAGCAAATATGGATGACTTTCCATAGCATTTGACATCTTTTACACATATCGTGAAACACGTTCACAGATATACAGGATGATTGGTAGTCCGATGCAAAGCTTTAAGGTCGAGTAAGTATAGACCATTTAGAAACATTTAAGCCACTGTTGTCTTTGACGAAGTCTGACTATTTTTTTTAATTATTTTTTTGGTGTTTTTGGTCAAAATACTCAAAATTTAAAGTGAACAGCTAATTTTTGAACAAGTTAAGCGATAAACGTACTATTTTTTATTTTATTTAATTAAAGTACGTGTAAACAGTATAAGAAAACATAATAAAAGCTTCTGTTTTGTAAAAGTTTTTTTTACATAATTTTGAAGTTCATTATTTTTTTTTTTTATGTTGGCACAACAAAGTGGCTCCACTCCACCTGATCGTAAGTGAAAAGTAGAGCCCAAATCGCGGCGGCAACGAACAGGAGACAATCAGTAACCTGTTAGTTGCCACCGCCTTGCTGGCCCGCTAGATGCTGGTAAATACATCCATAATGGAAAATGTTAAAATACCATATTTAACATCATTTTAAACCCCCCCTCATACTGGACGTATGTATGTCTAGGTGCCTTTTAAGTACATATAAAATACTATCATATCATAGGGCAGTACCCCCCCCCCCTACCCTCAGCGAAGTCCTGGATCCGCGCCTGGTTCTAAAAGTGAGTGATTATGCAAGTTTTTAGGTTTAATTTTTTTAGATTCTACTTACGATTGGTATAAATTGTTTGACGTCGACGCGAGACCATTGCCCCTATTTTTTAGACCCCGCGATAGTACAACCGTTCAATACATTTCGCTGACGTAAATGCTTACATCAACGTCATTTCGGTTTAGAATAAAAAGGTTGTAACTCACAACTTAAGTTATTTTCCATTTGAGCATTAAATGTATTACATATAGTTTACTTGTGTCCAAAACTTTTAAATGGATAAATCGATCTTGTAAGTTCGACATACTAGTAGTAGTAGTAAACCAGCTTCACAGATTAGTTTACGAAGAATATAACATTTTCAACTATTTCAAGCGATTTTACGTCACTTATAGGGGTCAAAATTTCGTTGTCTTGTTTCATATCACTTTTGTCACGCTTTTAGTTATCTCTACTCAGAATTAAAAAAAATCCAGTGCACTTGTATTTATTTTTCACGCTAGATTTTAATCCATACATCAGAAATTTAAAACAAAATATCATTTTTGATACAAAAATGACCACTGAACACCAAATTAAGACAACGAAAAGAATTTTGACCAATAGACATTTTAATACCAGTTTTACGCAAAATCTCACTTCCTTTCCAAACCAGATTGGGCTTGTCCATTAATCACGTCATACTGTACAGTTGTGTGCAAAATAATAGCAGCAGTCAAAAAATAGCAGTCAATAAGAAAATTAAAACTTGGAGGAATTATTTTGGGACTTTTTTTTGTTATTCAAGTACATAACATAACATAATATTCATTCAAAATGAACTGCAAACTTTACTGAAGTAATATTGAAAGTAAGACAAACGTGGCCATGAAAACCAGCTTTTTTACCCCCTAGCAGGAATGGTGTTCAAAACTGAAATACCTAATGGAAAATACACAATTGTGTGCAATTATTGTAGTTTCGTATCTTGTCTATTATTTTGCTTTACATATACACCCATCTCATCCAGAAATATATATTTTTTCCTGTATGACTATCTTCCTCGCAGAGTGTACAAATTTTCGATTATTCCGATTTTTTATTGAAGTAATTGGTGTGTTTGCTTCACTGAAGCCCTGGTCATAGCATACATTAAGAAACAAACTAAGTTATCGGTGAAACTTCAACAAAAAATCGAATTAAGCGAAAATTTGTACACTCTGCGAGGAAGATGGTCATACAGGAAAAAATATATATTTCTGGATGAGATGGGTGTATATGTAAAGCTTTAGTAGACAACAATAGACAAGATACGAAACTACAATAATTGCACACAATTGTGTATTTTCCACTAGGTATTTCAGTTTTGAACACCATTCCTGCTAGGGGGTAAAAAAGGTGGTTTTCATAACCACGTTTGTCTTACTTTCAATATTACTTCAGTAAAGTTTGCAGTTCGTTTTGAATGAATATTATGTTATGTACCTGAGTAACAAAAGAAAGTCCCAAAATAATTCGTCCAAGTTTTCATTTTCTTATTGACTGCTGCTATTATTTTGCACACAACTGTATAGGGAGAGGTGGGGTCAAGAAAAAATCGCCAATTATCACCATAGGGGAGGGGGGGTCATCGGACAAATAACGTGTAATTTTTTGTTACTCTCTGCTGAACCGAATTATGGTTAGTAAAAAAAGTTTTAAAACTTTACGGACATTTACATACCTCGCAGTTGGCAATTGTTGTTTCCCATCATGTGTTTAATAAAGTACGTAAATTGAAGTGTTATTAAAAGGACCATTTAAGTTGGCAATAAATTACACGTCATATTAGCTAGGGGTTTCCTGAAAATATCACCAAATATCACCATGGGGGACGGGGGGTCTAAAATAGGCCAAAATCGTATGACGTGATTAATGGACAAGCCCTTACCTACAACTCATGAATCTCATGATTAATCTTAAATAAATAATACTCACTCGTGATACAAAATATTGGAAGTCTCCTTAACGTGATAATTGTGATATTTGATTATAGTGTTGTAATCGTTGATTCTATCCGCTAGTAAATGCTCGTGAGCTGTAAGATGACAGTTGACAAAGCACACTGAACAGCCGTAGATGTTGAACCGTATGCTGATTGCGCCTTTATTACCCTAGAAATAAGGACTAGGTTAGTATCACATCATCAGCCTCTCAGAGACACTGCTGCGGCCCTACCGCGAAAATCGAAATTCGTAAATTTCGAGGATTTGTCTCTCTCACTCTAATGACGCCTTCGTTTGAGGAACAGAGAAAAATCTTCGAAATTTACGAATTTCGATTTTCGCGGTAGTAGGCTTGGAGGCTTGTCCTAGTAACTATGTGTATGGAGGGAAATGCCTATAACAGGCATGATGAATGTGAAGTCAAATCAACATCTTTTTTCAGACAGTGAAAACTATACGAAGTTTTATATGAAATACACGTGACGTCACGTTTGTAAGTAGGTATGTACCTATACTGCCAAATGACCAAGGGCCTATTTCTCGAAAGCTTGTAACTTGTAATATATAATCTATTACTCCCTAGAGAATTTCACTTTTCTATTAATCCCGCTACGCATGCAAGCAATTGCATGCTTACAAAGCAAGTGTGATGCTGATGAAAATAGGATTCTGATTATGATTACGCCCAAATGCGGAGCATACGTAATATAAAAAAATCCGACCTGACAAAGACGCAATAAAGACTAGTTTAAACCGACTTCAAAATAGAAGGAAGTTATCAATTAGACTGTTTTTTAATAGACACTACCCACGCCACTCTAGTTACGATACACGAACAATATACCCATCTCAATTATGAATTGATATTAAATCATCTTGGCCTTGGCAGTACTAAATGGTCCGTTGCTCTAGATATCTTATTGACTAAAAAAACGCATACAAACTAGTGCACTAACGCGACATGACGTCTGAAACTTGATTTCTCGTGTGAATTAATTACTAGGGATTGTTGTTGTTATTGTTGTATTCTGGCCATTTTTTCCGCAACTCGACATCAAACGTGCCTATTTTGCGTGGTCCCAAGTCCCAACGCTGGCCCAGTACTTGTTAAGGACTTCACATACACCCTTGAATTTCTTCGCAGGTGTATGCAGGTTTCCTCACGATGTTTTCCTTCACAGTAAAGCACTTGTGAATATCAAATGATATTTCGTACATAAGTTTTTTGTAAAACTCATTGGTACGAGCCGGGGATCGAACTCACGTCACGACCGCTGCGTAGCAGCCGTGCATTTTACCGCTAGGCCACAAGCGCTTACTAGGGATTGCTCGTTCGTTGAATAGTATGGATGGATATGACTAAAAAATAGCGGGAACTAATACCAAACAGATTCATGTTTTAAGATCGATTTTTTCACGTCACTGAACATAGGTACTTTGTTGTCGGATTGGCAATATACCTAGCTTCACACTGGTAAAACGGAATGGACGCCATTAATTTATAAAAACGAACTAACTAATCTATTAATTTGTTTTCTCAAACATGCAATGAAATATTGTTATGTTCCTTAGAATAGGCTGCGAAGTATGACGTTTCAGGTTGCGACTAGGACAAGAGATCGTTAATGGAATTTAATACAAATCTTGAAGGCCTAGGCCGGCAAGGTGCTCTTTTTTAATTTCATTTCACATAAATTTGTGGCACAGGCATCATGACATTCTGCCACTATAAAAAAACTGATGTTTTAGTTGTTTATTTCATTGCATGTTTGAGAAAAGCACTATACATATTCAGATACATGAACCCTGAAAACAATACACTCCTTTTTAGGCAGCCATGTAAAAAAATCAATTTTCAACAATTTTATTTATATCACTTACCCACATACCACCCAAGCCAGTCTTCGTATACTGCGCCTCAATATCTCTCAAATGCGTCACATGCTTCAACTGAGTATACACGAGCAGTAACAACCCCTGGAGTCTTATGGACTTGGCGATCACGTATTCCTGTCGACATAGCACTTTGTTGAACGCAGACGTCCATGGGTCAGAGAAGAGGGAATCCATTACCATGTTTTGGGGCTGTGACTTTACTTCTTGTAATCTGGAATGAGGATGTAGTGTTAATATTCAACGCCAAATATCGATATATAAGTCTTGGTCCGCAGAGCAATATAGGGGTCAAAATTATTTTCGTTGTCTTATTTTGTGTCCCTAAAAAACGGGACACAGTTGTGATTTTTGTATGAGACGATGTTTTGTTTTGTTTCCAATTTTTGATGTATGGATTAAAATTTAGCGTGAAAAAGAAATACAAGTGCACCGGATTTTTTTATATACTGAGTCGAGACAGCAACTAGTAGCGTGACAGATTGGTATGAAACAAGACAACGAAAATAATTTTGACCCATAGACCTACACGCATGTGCGTAAAATTCAATTCCATTTTGACATTTTGTTAACGTGGCGTGTGAGTGACAGGTTTTGTATTTGACGTGGCGTCAAAAAGGTTAATATTTTATTCTGGTGTAAATTTTCGGGATTCTACTTTTAACCTATTTAACCCTACCAGGTGTTATAACACTGATGCTTTTTTTTGCTTTGTCTAGAGGGTGACTGACAAAATAGGTACCAAAAAATACAAAAAATTTTGTGGTAAGTTTTTTTGCATTTAAATTTATCTGGGTTAATATTTATTTGTTATGAAAGCTTGAAAAGTCGTTGTTTGGCGGGCGTGCTAATAAAAAGGTGCATTTAGACCAAACGAGCATTCGCTCATTCTATTCCCCACTCTTGATTCGACGAATCACGTTTTGTGTAACGAACGAATTTCGTAGAGTGGGGGATAGAATCAGCGAATGCTCATTTGGTCTAAAAAATGCACCTTTATATTAAGTATAGGCGAATTAATGACGAATGAACTATTTTTTATTCTTTCGTAATAATACTTATTAAATTCATATGGCAAAAACTTTAACCTTTTCAACGCCCTCCCTCTCGCATCAAATTGTGACATACACGCCCGTATCTCTATCTCTACTAATGAACAACGAAAATAAACCTTATCTCTCAGCAAGACAGTTACTTTTACAGCATACTCGATGACCATTTTAGTGGCTGCTGGCGTGGTAGGCAGGACAACACACGGCCACTTTAGTGGTTCTTGGCGTTGAAAAAGTTAATGACAATAGTGATTTCAAATACTAGAATAAATATTGTTTAAAATAACTATTTATTTTAAATATAATTATAATTGAATATTATGCCAAAATAATATGCATTAATTATGCATATCACAGGAAAATCAACAGAATATTTTATTTCCTGCCTTTTTAAAATTATTTTTAAGTACATACATATTAATATTAAACAACGTTGGAGTACACGAAACATTTTGTAACAACCTTGATAAAGTTTAAATACAAGTATTGATTCATTTCATATTAATTTTTGACATAGTATTGCTGACAAAGTTAACTGGGCAATCATATATGCGTTTTGCAATAAAGGTCAAGAATAGTCAGCTAACTGTGTTTGTGTTTGACCATGTTATCATTATCAGTATCAATATTATCAACTATCATATCAGTATCACACCCATAGGCCTTTTCCTGCTTTGTCAGCATGTACGTATTTTTTTTTCACACATTTTTTTCTTTTGGAATCGAAAGAGCTCGTGATTCTGAGTAGAAATAACACAAAATTTATCCCAAAATTAAAAATTATGGTCAGAAAGCTGCATTCCCTTTTTTTAAAACTACGAAACAAATTGTGATGCATTTTTTTTAAATAGAAGCTTGTGCTTCAGTGGCCGTGTGGTGACGGCAGTAAGAATACATTTGTCACCACCCCAACTCCTCCAGCGGGTGTCGTAAGAGTCGACTAAGGGATTGAAGTGTCACTGACCATTCTACAAGATTGACGATAATGATGATGGGCAGCAGCGTCATCATAGTGGACACATTACTACGATCGCCAATCCGCTTGCCCAGCGTGGCGATTATGGGCATTTACCTCCAAATGCGTCTATACGGAAAGTTAATAGGAGAGGCCTACGTCCAGCAGTGGACTAATATTTTTTTATTTACTGTCATTATTGTACGGGTGCAAAGCCGGGGCGGGTCGCAAGTATAGAATAAGAAAGAAAAAAATACAAACCCAAGAACAAAAAAGTCTGGCAGCGGCTTGTTCTTGTTAAACTGCGACGGGAAGTCCAATAAAGCATTGACATCTTGTGACGGAGCCTTTGTTGCTACGTTCCATGTCACGAAATATAACCTGGAAACGGGAAGACTTTAGCAAAACTATAACGTCCTATTAGTGCAAATACCTGTTAAGTGCAGTGCAAGTGGTTTTGGCAGAATCAATTTCATAATCATGATAATAAAATTAATTATCGAATAACATGCACTTAACAGGTATTTGCACTAATAGGACAATCATAAGATCATAACTAGATGCCACATGATGGCCCGATAACCAATATACACGGTGCTTGTGAGCATTCCGAAAGATTTTAATGCTGGATTCCTGACCATATTTAGAGCCTTTAATGTCATATAAAATTTCCTGGATTCGCCTTAGTTTCAGAGATGATCAACCTTTTTCCGAAATAAGTTTTTCGACGTAACTCCTCATTTAACTTCTTTTTGATTACAATGCTACAACAATGTGTTCTAATATTACCACACCTTTTGCCTGACAATCAAAAAATACGAATAGACATGACGAAATAACCTGTACCTAAAAAAACAGTTGAAATAAATAATTTAAACAAATTGTTGTTATGATAAAAAGTACTGTAAATGTTAAAAAGTATTCAAAAATCCTAAAAAAAGGAAAATATATATATTTTTTAGTGGAATTGACATTAGGTCTCATAATATTTTTTGTTTATTTTGATGTCTGGAATGCATAGTTAAAATCTTTCGCAATCACCGTGTATACATGAATATAAAACTTCATCATAATGAAAATTATCCTTGCATTCAAGTAATACTATTTGAATCTTACTACAACAGTTATTTATGAAATAAAACTGGAAATTAAGTACAGGTGATTCTTTATTCAACGGCCAAACTTTAGGGGGTTAATTTCGAGGTCATATTGATGAACTTTTACTATGGAACCAACATCCATTTTGACATTTGTAACTTAGTATGTATGGTATCTAATTTCGATTTATTATAGTATTTAATTATTTATAGTATGTAAGCAACTTGGTAATTGTACTGTAATGCTTATGTATTTTTGAATGAATAAATGAAATGAAATCCGATTCAAGATCCGTAGGCTTCTTGCCAAATTGGAGCACTTTGGAATAAGAGGGAAGCTTCTACAGTGGATTGAATCATTTCTTAAAGAGAGAAAGTTTAGAGTGCGAGTTGCTGACAGTGTCTCTAACGAGTTTGACGTTTGGAGTGGCGTACCACAAGGATCAGTAATCTCAACCACCTTGTTCAGCTTATATGTCACAGATCTGCAGTCCACCATAGAATCAACTTTCAGTTTCTTTGCCGACGACTCTAAGCTATTTGTTAACCCCCTAACAGACTATGACAAACTACAGTCGGATTTGCATAGAATTAAGGATTGGTGCCTGGATTGGCTTATTAACCTCAACGAAACAAAATGCACAGTCCTTCACATGCACAAAAAAAACCCCAAGTTGCCATCTATTTTAAACAATGTACAGTTGGCAGCGGTTACGACCCAACAAGACCTGGGAGTCCTTATATCTAATGACCTCAAGTGGGAACCCCACATCTCCCAAATGGTAAAAAAAGCAAACTCGATAGTTTATATAATTAGAAGAGCATTTAGTATCCTAACTCCCGAAGTAATGCTAAAGATTTACAAGACGTACGTACGACCCATCTTGGAATATGGTTTTCAGATATGGAACCCTTACTTCAAAAAAGACATAGAAATGATTGAGCGTGTCCAACGCAGATTTACAAAGATTCCCGCACAGTTAAAGTCATTATCGTACGAGGAAAGACTAAAGAAGTTGGGTTTGACGACACTACAAAAGAGGCGCGAACGAGGAGATATGATCGAGACCTTCAAAATCATGCAAGGATATTACGACTGCCCCGAATTGAGCAACTTGTTCACCCGACACTCTAATACGCGCACAAGAGGACACAGCCGGAAGTTAACAACAACAAAATATAAAACCAATACCGGCAAAAACTTTCTTGCGAACCGTATAGTAAAGTCATGGAACAAATTACCCTCCGAAGTTGTGAACTCTACAAGTGTTAACCAATTTAAAAATCGTTTGGACAAACTATCTTAAACAATGAAAACGTGCTAAGTGAACTATGATTTAGACGTATCAGCTTACAGCTGCCTGTCTAAAACAAAATAATAATAATAATGATTTAGACGTATCAGCTTACAGCTGCCTGTCTAAAACAAAATAATAATAATAATAATAAGGCCGCAGGGCAGCTTGTGGCGAGCTGTTGGGGAGTAACGACCCCACGGACCCGAGTGCTCCCGAGAGTCGGTCAGGGTCCCCGCCTCCGGCGTGTCTTCGTCGGTCGGAGTGGAGCCCCAAGGGGACCCGTAGGACTCTCAGCTCTGGCTTGCCTTAACTGGCCGTCCAGAGAGGAGTCGTCAGAGCTATACGCTCCAGGGGTGGAAGTGTAAATTTGCGTAAGTCGCGAGTTGGTGCAGCGGCTGTCAAGCCACTGCGCAGAAAGCGGTGTACACCTCTCTACACTCCTGAGCCGCCTACACCGGTGTTGCCCCTGGCTGTCTCTTGTGACGGCATTTACGGGGGCCCATCTAGTAGTAGTAGTCGGCGGCGAGTCACCGCCTGCCTCGATAGCAAAGAGAAATCATTGTTATGGCAGGTGTCCGGACCTCTTTTCTATAGTTCCATTTCTGATCCATCCATCCTCCATCACCATAGCCCATTAGTCTTTTCCATTACTTCTCAATAGCCTCTATACGCCTGCTGGGACCGGTTTACGGATATCTATTGATGTGCCCGTGAATGGGTTGCAGCAGGTGTACAACACACGGGTCGGAGAGCACGTGCGTGAGGCAACAAGGCGAATCCATAGTTGACATTACATTCGCATCCAACGCCTTAGCCCGCCGTGCTCAAAACTGGAGGGTAGAAGTTGAGGTAGAAACCTTATCGGACCACCGGTACATAAGGTTCGACGTCGCTACCCCAACTGCAACACGTGCCGAGCAGCCGGGAAACCGACCCGCTGCAGGGGACAGTCGGAGGTGGGTCATCAGCAAGCTAGACAGACAACTCGCCAAAGAGGCGGCTATAGTCGAGGCCTGGGGGGCCAGTACGATCCCAGAAGGACCAATACAGGTTGACCAAGAGGTACAAAACCTCGACGACGCTCTGGGCCGTGTGTGCGACGCGTCGATGCCTAGGGCCAAACCTTCGATGCCGAAGCGTCGGATGTACTGGTGGCGACCAGAACTCCGGGAACTGCGGAACACTTGCGTCACCACGCGTCGCCTGTACTCAAGATACAGAAGGAGGCAAACGAGGGAACATGGGGAAGAAGATGCCCTGTATAACAACTATAGGTCTGCTCGCAAGACCCTTCAGACGGCCATAGCGCAAGCGAAGGAGACGGCTTGGGAGGAGTGGCTCGAGACCCTCAATAGGGACCCATGGGGCAGACCGTATAAGTCCGTGAGGCAAAAGCTCCGGCCTTGGGCCCCCCCTTTGACAACTAGTCTCGAGCCAGAACTTGTAAACCGGGTCGTATGTGTCCTCTTTCCCGATAGGGGTGAATTTATCCCGCCAGCAATGGCACCTGCAGTTCCCCCACAAGCAGTGGAGGCGGAAGTACCACCGGTGACGGAAGCCGAGCTTACCGTCGCAGTCCACAAACTCCGCTCCAAGAAGACGGCCCCTGGACCAGACGGCATTCCCGGACGAGTCCTGGCTATAGCACTGAGTGAACTGGAGAAACGAGTCGGAGACCTGTTCACTGCTTGCATGACCCAGGGGCGGTTCCCCCAAAGGTGGAAAACAGGCAAGTTGGTGCTCCTCCGAAAGGATGGGCGCCCTCCTGATCAGCCGTCGGCCTACCGCCCTATCGTGCTGCTCGACGAGATGGGCAAGCTCTTTGAGCGTATAATCGCCACTCGTCTCGTCAGAAGCATGCAGCCGGGATTGAGCGACCGCCAGTATGGCTTTCGTCCGCTCCGTTCGACGCTGGACGCCATCGCCAAAGTTAGGGACTTTGCGCAGGAGGAAGTCTTCCGGGGCGGGGTTGTGATGTCCGTGTCCCTGGACATCTCTAACGCCTTCAACACCCTGCCCTGGGAAACAATAAAGGCCGCTCTGAAATACCACAACGTGCCCAATTACCTACAAGACCTCGTGGCGGACTACTTTGCCGGGCGCGTTGTGGTTTTTCCAACAAAAACTGGGATTGGCAGGCGGGAAATGTCGTGTGGTGTTCCACAGGGCTCGGTCTTGGGCCCTCTCCTGTGGAACATCGGTTACGACTGGGTACTTCGTGGTGACACTATACGGGGCATTAGCGTCACGTGCTACGCGGACGACACCCTCGTTTCGGCCCGTGGCAAGACGCATCGCGAGGCGGCGTACATCGCGACGGCAGGGGTGGCACACGTGGTGCATCGCATCCGCGCTCTGGGCCTGGAGGTGGCTCTCCATAAATCTGAGGCTCTAGTGTTTCATGGGCCTCGGAACGCACCACCACCAGGGGTCGTTATCACAGTCGGAGGAACTTCCATCGCCGTCGGGTCGTCGATGAAGTACCTAGGCGTCGTCCTCGACGGTCGATGGAAGTTTGACGAGCACTTCCGGCGCTTAACCCCAAGAATTATGGCAGCAGCTAGTGCACTTGGCCGGATTCTCCCAAACAAAGGAGGACCAAGAGGTGCGAGCAGGCGCCTGTATGTGGCGGTGGTACGCTCGATGGCGCTGTATGGAGCGCCAATATGGGCGGACAAACTGAGTGCTCGGATTGCGGCCCAACTGCGGAGACCACAGCGGGCCATAGCACTCAGGGTGGCTCGAGCGTATCGCACCTGCTCCTACATAAGCGCTTGTCTGCTGGCCGGATGCCCGCCTTGGGACCTTGAAGCTACAACGCTGGCAGAAGTGTATTGGAGGGTAAAAGAGGCCAGAGCGCGGGACAACCATCCAGCCCCGCGAGAAGTCAGAAAGTGGAGGGAGGAGGCCAGAAACGGCCTCTTTGAAAAGTGGGCAGAAAGATTGGAGATCCCGGGAACTAGCCGGGAACTAGTGGACGCCATTCAGCCCATCTTACAAAAATGGGTTGAACGAAAACACGGTGCACCATCGTTCCACCTCACGCAGATGCTCACGGGGCATGGTTGCTTCGGCAGGTACCTGTGTGATGTTGTACGAAGAGAGGCAAATCCAAATTGCCACCATTGTGGAGGAGTGGCCGTGGACACAGCCTACCACACGCGCGTGGAGTGCCCTGCATGGGCGGAGCCCCGCGCTGCTTTGTCCGCGGCCGTAGGAGGAGACCTGTCCCTGCCAGCCTTGGTGAGGCGTATGGTAGAGGCGAAGGAGGCCTGGGAGGCGGTGGCCACCTTCTGCACAGAGGTTATGGCGCAGAAGGAGGTAGCAGAACGTGCGCGCGAGGACGATGCGGATGCGCTCCCTCAGCGCCGCAGGAGAGTAGGGCGGCGGCGCAGAGCCTTTGCAGGCCGCATGCAGCTGCCGTAAAGGGGACCTGCGGGTGTTGGGTCGGGAGTCCCGTCATCTGCCTGGAGAGGTCCCGAGCCGGATAGCCCTCAAGTGTTCCGAGGTGCTATCGGCGGAGTAGGCTGCTGAAGCAGCCCACAAGATGGGCCCGCAAGGGCAACGCTCGCGGGTTTCTCGGAGGTGTGCAGCAGCGTTCCCGAAACCCCGCGTACAGAGCGAGCGGCGGAACACCCCAGGGGTTTAGTCCGTGCGAGTCGGACATAACCACCCGGCTGCTCCCGGGCCGGGTGGTATCCATAACGGATTCCCCTGGGTTAACAAAAAAAAAAAAAAAAAAAAGGTGTACAACACAGCAAATTTCTCCAAAGGGCCTCTACGTGTTGGATCTGTATCCCCGCGCAAGCCTATCAAAAAACCGGGATTTGTAAGCCCATGATCCCCAAGGAGATACAAACATAATAATAATAATAACCCCGCGGGGGCAGCTTGTGGCGAGCTGACGGTGAGTGGCGACACCGCGGACCCCTATTCCAGAGAGCCCTTTTATATGGCCCTCGCCTCTGTGCTTGCCTTGACCGGCCGGCCAGAGTGGATTCGCAAGAGCGGGACCTATGCTCCAGGTTGGAAGTGTAAAATGTCATAACGCCGGCGGCCCTTGAACGGATTACCGGGATCTGGCTACCGCAGTCTCACCTCTCGACAACCTCAAAGCCGCTCTGAAGTGTTGCGCTATTGTCGCACTGTGCGTGCGGCCGTTTGTAGGGCCCACTAAATGAGTTGGCGAGTCACCACCTGCCTTTTTACAATTTTGAGACTGATTGTCACGGCAGGTGTCCGCTAGTCTCCTCCCATAACCCAGTATCCAGTCCATCCAATATACCAACCATAGCCCATGACCTAGTTTCCATCGCAGTCACAGTGCTGCACTGCAATAGTCTTTGCACCTGGCGGGGACCATCTCCGGACGTATCATATTGTGCGCTCGGGGATGGTATCCGCCACGTGTATCCTTTGCTTTATATTAATTGTCTTAAAGGGCCTCTGCGCTGTTGGCTTCGGCCCCACGCATGCCTCCCAAAGGCCCGGGACCCCATGGTCCCGAGATATGGCAAAGACATACAAATAATAATAATAATAATAAGAAAAAAAATCTGATGATCCGTACAAACCCTGAGATATTAGTGCGCAGAAATGCATGGAGCACCAGATTTGTTTTCTTAAACTGGATTTCTGTCCCATAGTAAAAGTCCATCAATATGACGCCAGAATTAACTCTCTAAAGTTTGAATGGTGAATAAAATATCACCCTGTGTAATGCATATTTTAATTACATTCAGATGTTTCGAAATATCAGGATGTATTAATATAATATATTATGCAATTTCATTTGTTTCCATGGTAGTTGGATAATCAGTAAAAAAAATCAATAATCAATCTAATTAAAATTATTTTTAAAATATGAAAATGTGAAATTGAATGTACAATACAATTCAATTATTTCTATGGAAATTTATTTCTAGGCCACTGCCTAAACCTACAGAATTTCTATTCTACCACAAAAAATGGTAGTTTAGTACTAATAATATTATAGTTTCCTACTGTTTATTGGACAATCATATAATAATAATAATAATAATGCCCCATTCATGGTTGAAGAGGGTCTTGGAACTGTATAAAGTTGATGCAGCTTTAAGATCCTTTCTCGGCGCGTGTATGGGGCAGTGGATCACAGTCCTTCGTCAACCAGGAGGCGGAGATGACCCCTCTGGCCCGCAGGACTTCATAAGGATCGAGCGAGGCATATTCCAGGGTGACAGTCTGAGTCCCTTATGGTTCTGCCTAGCTCTGAATCCCCTCAGCACCCTGCTGAAGGATTCAGGACTAGGTTGTCGGCTTCGGAGAGAGGGTGAAGTCATTTCTCACCTTCTGTACATGGATGATCTCAAATTATTTGCGCCAAATAGCCAAGACTTGTTGGAGCTACTGCGAACCACAGAAGTTTTCAGTAGTGCCATCAATATGGAGTTTGGTGTCTATAAGTGTGCGGTTATGCATGTGCAGCGGGGAAAAGTAGTAAATTCAACAAATTTACAGCTTTCTGAGACAATGTCGTTCAGATCTATCTCGGAAGCAGAAACCTATAAATACCTTGGTATGTCACAGTCTTTGGGTATTGAAGATATGGGAATTAGACAGGCGGTGAAGGAGCGCTTTTTCAGCCGGCTCACAAAAGTACTTAACAGTCTTTTGTCAGGAGGCAACAAAGTGCGCGCCTTCAACGCCTGGGTAATGCCCATACTCACATACTCCTTTGGCATACTAAGGTGGACTCAGACCGAGCTGGACGCCCTGGATCGAAGGGTCCGTACACTGCTTACCGCACATCGAATGCTACACCCGCGCTCATCAGTTATGAGATTGTACATCCCGCGGAGGTGTGGGGGCCGCGGCTTCTTAAATGCCAAAAACCTCCACAACCACGAGGTGTACAATCTTAGAAACTATTTTCTTAACAATGAGTGCGGGATGCATCGTGATGTGGTGGCAGTTGACCGGAACTTCACGCCGCTCTCCTTGGCAAAAGAGAACTGGCGCAGACCTGTGGTACTAAGCACCGAGGACCGCAAGGCGGTATGGAAGAGCAAGGAGCTACACGGGCGGTTCTACAAGGCCCTCACGGGACCTGATGTAGATCTGCTCGCGTCGGTGAACTGGCTACGATTCGGGGACCTCTTCGGAGAAACCGAGGGTTTTGCCTGTGCAATTGCTGACGAGGTTATCATGACGAATAACTACCGGAAATATATCCTGAAGGACGGTACGGTCGACATTTGTCGGGCATGCCGCCGTCCCGGTGAGTCACTCAGGCATATTATTTCCGGTTGTTCTCAGATTGCTAACACCGAGTACTTGCACAGACATAACCTCGTGGCCAGTATTATACACCAGCAGCTTGCTCTTCAATACGGCCTTGTGGACGTCGAAGTGCCATACTATAAGTACACAACTGCACCAGTTCTCGAAAATGGTCGTGCCACGCTCTACTGGGATCGACCTATCATCACGGACAGGACTATTGTAGCCAATAAGCCTGATATCGTGCTGGTAGATCGATCGCAGCGCCGGGCTGTGCTCGTCGACGTCACCATCCCCCATGATGAGAATCTCGTGAATGCCGAAAAGGACAAGTCCAGTAAGTACCTCGACTTGGCCCACGAGATAACCGCCATGTGGGATGTTGACTCGACGATCATAGTCCCGATAGTCGTTACAGCGAACGGTTTAATAGCGAAGAGTCTCGACCAACATCTTAAGAGTCTCTCCCTAGATGGCTGGATCAAGGGTCAGATGCAGAAGGCGGTAATCCTAGACACGGCGCGGATAGTCCGTCGGTTCCTCTCTCTGCGACCTTAACCACCGGCAGCTTGGGCCCGCCCCGTTGCCGGCGGCACCCTAGGTTAGGTTTTTATAATGTGTTTATATTCTATATTGTTTTTGTATGTTGTATTGTATTTTACTTTTATAACCATATTATAACAACCTAGCCTAAGAGAATATTTAAATAAAGGAGATAATAATAAAAATTGACGCCGTCAAAGTCAAACGTGTTTTTTGTAAATCTCCGATTATATTTTGATAAATAATGTATTTTGCCGGCATTTACAACACCATTTTTACACCTTCGTCACGAAAAAAGTGCCCTCTCAATAATCTATGTACAATCATGGGTACAGTTGACCGAAATAATATAACACACCATTGATTAGTGCCGACACGTACTTATCAAGATACCACAGGATATGTACACGCGTAGTAAAGCACGCAAGAATCAAGCGTCCCCACAGATCGCACGCCCAACACCATCGTCCGCCTCGTCAACATCAGTCAGCTCTCAAGTCTCATCGGGTGCTGATTACGCCACCGCGCCCGACTTCAGCGGATCGAGCAGCGACGAGCGCGGACCTACGCCGCCGCCGCCACGACCACCTGCGCGACGAGGACGGCCACCGCTGCCGGCACGCTTGGGGCCCGCGGGACATGCTGCCCCGCCCACGGCTCCCGCTGCCGGTGGTGTAGTGCGACGCATGACATGGTCTCTAGCTATGAATGAGAACGTCATGCGCGCCTACTACGGGGCTACAGAGGGAGGAACTAATCTATCCGCGTATCGTGTCCGGATGCTTCCTCTGTTTCAGGCCCTTGAACCAACCATTAATGTGACTGCGCAGCGATTATCGGATCAAGTGCGAGTCATCCAACGATCAAAGCGGCTGAATGACTCGACACTTGATCGGCTTCGCCTGGAGGCTCTCCCTGTTCGCGCGACCCCTTCCTCGGCGCAGGACCCACCCGCCACGTCGCCGGACCCGGTACCGGTACATGACTTGGCATCCGAGGTACTGCGGGTCGGTCCTGCTGCTGATGAGGACGATGCTGCGAACCTGAGTGTGAGTACTTCAGACAATGAGCAATTGAGGAGGACTTTGGAAGAAGCGATTATGCAGCATCGCTTCACACCCGACTCTAGGCCACGATTACCACGTTTGCCCATGAATAGGCGCAATCTAGCGTTGATGGGAGTCCTAAACGCTTTACTGGAGCCGTATATACGATCCAGTAAAGATTTGGATGATACGCACTCGATCATGTACTGTGGGGCCATTGCAGCGTGCCGTGTTGCTCGAGTCAAGTTTCCGGACTTTGACCGTGCACCTAGGACCGCTGGGGTTGTCCCCGCGTGGCAGGTGCGGATCGAGCGACGTATCGACTCGTTTAGGACTCTCATTGCAAAGCTGATCTGCTTCAGGGGGGGCAACAACCGCCCCCGAGTAATGCGCTTTGTGAACCAGGCGTTCGCGGGAACGGGTATTGCACCCCGCGACTACATGGCCAACCTCACAGAGCGCATCGACTTTCTGAAGCAGAAGGTTTATGCATGGGCAAACCGTATTCGCCGCTACAGAGAGCGTGTGAACCGATTCCAGCAGAATCGCCTTTTCCAGAGTGACCAAAGGAAGGTTTACCGAAAGTGGGAGGAAACCGACTACCGTGTGTCCGACGCGCGGTTGCCGGATGCTACTGTCATGAGTGATTTCTGGCGTAGTATCTGGTCAGCGCCCGTCGGACACACCGAGGGTGAATGGATGTCCGTTGTCGAACGTGAATGCGAGACCATCGAACCTATGGGGGCAGTTACCATCAGCCCCGATGACGTAAGTTGTGCTATCCGCACGACTCAGAACTGGAAAAGTCCTGGGCCGGATGGATTGCACAACTTCTGGCTAAAATGGTTTCGATGCTCGCACTCACGATTGGCAACGCAATTCCAACAAGCCCTCGAGCTCGGTTCCCTGCCACCTTCTTTAACAACTGGTGTAACCTTCCTGCTCTACAAGTCCGGTAGTACCACGGAAGCGAAGAACTACCGACCCATCACGTGCTTGCCCACACTATACAAGCTCCTTACATCCATTTTGAGAGTAAAAATTAACGCGCACATTGTTTCGAACAATGTTTTGGCTCCTGCTCAAAATGGATGTAGGGTTGGGTCCCGTGGTACTAAAGAGCTCCTCCTCATCGACATGACCATTTGCCAGCAAGTCCGGCGTAACAAAGGGGCCCTCTCCGCCGCTTGGATTGACTACAAGAAGGCCTATGATTCGGTGCCTCATTCATGGTTGGAAAGGGTCTTGGAGTTGTATAAAGTTAATGCAACTTTAAGATCCTTTCTTGGCGCGTGTATGAGGCAGTGGACCACAGTCCTTCGTCAACCAGGAGGCGGGGATGGCCCCTCTGGCCCGCAGGACTTCATAAGGATCGAGCGAGGAATATTCCAGGGTGACAGTCTGAGTCCCTTGTGGTTCTGCCTAGCTCTGAATCCCCTCAGTACCCTGCTGAAGGATTCAGGACTAGGTTGCCGGCTTCGGAGAGAGGGTGAAGTCATTTCTCACCTTCTGTATATGGATGATCTCAAATTATTTGCGCCAAATAGCCAAGACTTGTTGGAACTACTGCGAACCACAGATGTTTTCAGTAGTGCCATCAATATGGAATTTGGTGTCGATAAGTGTGCGATTATGCATGTGCAGCGGGGGAAAGTAGTAAATTCAACAAATTTACAGCTTTCTGAGACAATGTCGTTCAGATCTATCTCGGAAGCAGAAACCTATAAATACCTTGGTATGTCACAGTCTTTGGGTATTGAAGATATGGGAATTAGACAGGCGGTGAAGGAGCGCTTTTTCAGCCGTCTCACAAAAGTACTTAACAGTCTTTTGTCAGGAGGCAACAAAGTGCGCGCCTTCAACGCCTGGGTAATACCCATACTCACATACTCCTTTGGCATACTAAGGTGGACTCAGACCGAGCTGGACGCCCTGGATCGAAGGGTCCGTACACTGCTTACCACACATCGAATGCTACACCCGCGCTCATCAGTTATGAGATTCTACATCCCGCGGAAGTGTGGGGGCCGCGGCTTCCTAAATGCCAAAGACCTCCACAACCGCGAGGTGTACAATCTTAGAAACTATTTTCTTAACAATGAGTGCGGGATGCATCGTGATGTGGTGGCAGTAGACCGGAACCTCACGCCGCTCTCCTTGGCAAAAGAGAACTGGCGCAGACCTGTGGTACTGGGCACCGAGGACCGCAAGGCGGTATGGAAGAGCAAGGAGCTACACGGGCGGTTCTACAAGGCCCTCACGGGACCTGACGTAGATCTGCTCGCGTCGGTGAACTGGCTACGATTCGGGGACCTCTTCGGAGAAACCGAGGGTTTTGCCTGTGCAATTGCTGACGAGGTTATCATGACGAATAACTACCGGAAATATATCCTGAAGGACGGTACGGTCGACATTTGTCGGGCATGCCGCCGTCCCGGTGAGTCACTCAGGCATATTATTTCCGGTTGTTCTCAGATTGTTAACACCGAGTACTTGCACAGACACAACCTCGTAGCCAGGATTATACACCAGCAGCTTGCTCTTCAATACGGCCTTGTGGGCTTCGAAGTGCCGTACTATAAGTACACACCTGCGGCAGTTCTCGAAAATGGTCGTGCCACTGCCACGCTCTACTGGGATCGATCTATCATCACGGACAGGACTATTGTAGCCAATAAGCCTGATATCGTGGTGATAGATCGATCCCAACGCCGGGCAATGCTCATCGACATCACCATCCCCCATGACGAGAACCTCGTGAAGGCCGAGAAGGACAAAGCCAGTAAGTACCTTGACTTGGCTCACGAGGTAACCGACATGTGGGAGGTTGATTCGGCGATCATTGTACCGATAGTTGTTTCTGCGAACGGTCTCATAGCGAAGAGTCTCGATCAACACCTCAAGAGGCTCTCGCTAGGCGGTTGGGTCAAGGGTCAGATGCAGAAGGCGGTAATCCTGGACACGGCGCGCATAGTCCGGCGGTTCCTCTCCCTGCAGCCCTAACCACCGGCAGCTTGGGCCCGCCCCGTTGCCGGCGGCACCCTAGTTTAGGTTTTTTATAAAGTGTTTATATTTTGTATTGTTTTTGTATGTTGTATTGTATTTTAATTTTGTATTCATTTTATAAAAACCCTAAACTGAGATGAAAGTTAAATAAAAAGATAATAATAATAAGCCTTTTATTATTCCATATCTAAAAAATTACATATTTTTTTGTGAAGTTTAGGTTATTTGACATGGATCCCTTGTCGGGTGTAGGCCTCCTCCATCTCTTGCCATCTGTTCCTGTCTCTTCCAAGTATCATCCAGTTTTTTCCCGCTATTTTCCACAGATCTTCTGCCCAACGCTTCTTTGGTCTTCCAACTTTCCTTTTGTTATATGGGCCTTTCCATTGTGTGGCTGTTATTGTCCATCTGTTGTCTGTCATACGTGAAACGTGCCCTGCCCACCTCCATTTCATTCTCAGAGCATGGGTCAGCGCGTCATTGACTTTCGTCCTTTGTCTTATAATTGTGCTGTTTATTTTGTGGATTTTCCTTATGTTCAAAGTACTTCTTTCCATGCCTCTTTGGCAAGCAATTATTTTTGATTTGATTTTACTTGTGTGAACCCATGTCTGAGAACCATAGGTTAGACAGGGCAGAAGACATGTGTCCATTACAGTTTTTTTCAAGCCGAGACTGTAGGTACCTTTTAAAATTTCTTTGTGTGTCCAAAATTTCTTCCAAGTCAGGGCTATACGCCTGTTTATTTCTTCTTCAGTACTGTCTGTGTTGAATGATACTTGCTTCCCAAGATAGATGTAACTGTTCACATATTCTGTTTCCCTCTTACATTTATTTGTGGTTGGTTGGGGCTATTTGTCATTATTTTGGTTTTCTCAGTGTTTAACTCCAAGCCTACCTTAGAACTCTCTTGGGCAAGTGCATTTAATTGTTGTTCTAGCTCCCTGGCACTCGTCGAAAATATGGAAACGTCGTCGGCAAACCTCAGGTGGCTTAGGTACTTGTTTTGTATGATTATTCCCTTCTTTTTCCAGTCCAGTTTCTTGAAAATTTCTTCCAGGATAGCAATAAACAGCTTTGGTGATAGCGGGTCACCCTGTCAAACCCCTCTATTTATTGCTATTTCATTACCTCTTTTTTCAAGTTTTAATCTGCTTGTGCTGTTACTATAGAGGTTTTGGATGAAGTTGATGTATTTACGGTTAATTTTGCAGGCTTTCAGTGCTTTCCAGATTGCAGTATGACTTACACAATCAAAGGCCTTGCTATAGTCTATAAAGGCTATAAAAAGCAGACTGTTGTACTCCTTATGTTTCTCAATAATTTGCTCAATAGTATGGATGTGATCCATTGTTGAGAATCCTGTTCTGAACCCGGCCTGCTCCACTGGTTGCTGAGCATCTATATTCTTGCTTATTCTTTCGAGTAGGATTGAGGCAAAAAGTTTATAAATTGTTGGTATTAAGCTTATCGGTCTGTAGTTGCTGATCTCAAGTGGGTTTCCCTTTTTGTACAGAAGTATTATATCGGAGCAACCCCACTGCTTTGGTACAACTTCAGTCTCAATTACTAAGTTGAATAAGTCTGTTAGTAGGCCTCCCAGGACTGGAGATCCAAGTTTCAGTGCTTCATTGGTTATCCCGTCAGGCCCCGGGCTCTTCTCTGCTTTTAATGACTTAATGTGTGCCAAGACTTCAGATTCTGTGATAGGGCAGGTAATATCTGCTTCGTCAAGATACGGAATCTCAGCCTCCGCAAGGTCTTCTTCTTCATTATGGCTCTTTCCATAGAGTTTTCTATAGAAGCTAGTTGAGGTGGCCAATATTTCTTCTCTGGATGTAGTTAATGTTTTCTGATTATCTTCTAGATTTGTGATCCAATCCCTGTGTGTTGTGAGCTGTTTATATGCCCTTTTTGTGCTTCTGAAGGTTTTGAGGTTTTTCTGAATTATGTTTTGTCTGTGTTCTTGGTAGTCTCTTTTTATTGCTTTGCTTGTTTTTTTGAATACCGCACTCAGTTCTAATTTCTGTTCTTTCGTTTTGCTTTTTAATCTTATTAACTCTGCACGCTGCCTGAGTAGGGATTTTGTTGTTTCACTAAAAATTTCGTTGCCTTTGTTTACTTCATATTTCATCTTTAAGCTTTCCAATATAGCTTTTTGGAGCTTGTCATAGTATTCTTGGGTGCTTTCACTGCTTTCCTTACAGATGTTGGTTATAGTGAGGTTATGTGTGTTCTCTTTTAGTTTTATGATAAATTTTTCTATTTCTGCCCCGGTTTTGGGTAGATTTGGTCTGTTGCAAAAATTGGCTCTGCTACTCTTAGATTGCGACAGGAGAAGTGTAGCCCGTACAAGTCTGTGGTCTGTTGGGAAGTTAATATTAGCTAGAACTTCTATATTACTGATAAGTTTTCGCTTGTTGGTTAGTATGAAGTCAATTTCATTCTTGGTTTTGTGATCAGGCGAACACCATGTCCATTTTCTACTTTCCTTTTTCTTGAAGAAGGTGTTCATTATTGATAAATTATGTTCATACGCATAGTTAATAAGGCATTCTCCTCTGGCATTGCGTTCGCCATAACCATGATTACCCATTATTAAGTTGTCATTTGGTGTTGGTTTTCCAATTTTTGAGTTGAAATCTCCCAACACCACCACCGTGCTGTCTGCCAGTGTATGGCCTGTCTGAAGGTTTTTGTAAAATTTTTGAAGTTCTTCTTCTGTTGAGCTTTCTGTTGGAGCATAAGTTTGTATTATGGTAATTGGTACGTTTTCGATTTCAACTTTTAATAGTGCCACTCTTTCTGAGATCCCAATAAAGTTTTTAATGACATTTTTCAGTTCTTTCCGTATAAGAAAGCCAACTCCAAACAGTCCCTTGGTTTCTCCTATGTAACATAGAACATGGCTATTGTATTCTTCTATTTGACAGCCTAGTCTTCGCACCTCTGCTAAACCAAGTATGTCGCAGTCAATATTTTCTAGAGCATATGTTAGCTCCAAATATCTTTCTGTGGATGACAGAGATCTGACGTTGTAAGTTCCTATTTTTAAGGTTTTTGATTTATCTAAGATCCTTTTTGGTTCTAAAGATGGAGGGTTTTGGTCTTCTTCCCCCACAGTGACCAGCCGGCTTGGGGTGTTTGTATGTATGTTGGTTATGTCTAATTTAACACAATGACAATCATATACACCATGTTTTTATTGATTTCCGTAAAATTAGACAGGTGACTTGGGTGATTAATAGAAGTTGTCTGGTATATTGGCTTTTGTTCATTGTGTAAAAAATTTTTTTTTTCGTTTTGATACATAATAATTTTAACTTATTTTTTTAATAACTCAATAACAGTAAGAGTTATGATACTAGTTTCTTAGAGAAATTGATTATTTTTGACCTATAAAGCTTCCCTTTAATTTAACGTAAATCAATAAAAACATGATGTATAGTTTGTATCACTAACTTTCATAACATAATTGTTTTTTGTTTTGATTAAGACCATTCTCTGATTTGGATTTGTCAGATTATTTTAAGGATTTCAGCAAGATTAATATTTAATTTTTTGTAACATTATTTTGAGTGGTGTTTTAATCTTATCTATGAAAGATTATTGCAAATTATCAAATCCATTGTCACTACATCAAACAATAATATTAATAATGTAAGTGAAAAAAATATTACATTCCATGCCAACACAATTCATTAATAGACTGAAAAGTAGGTCAATACGAGAAAAGAACACATATTGTAGAACTTCAGGTAGATTATATAAATAACTTATGTTATCGATCTCTAGGGCAAACTTAATCAACCTTGGCTTTGAAGCGAAACTCGTATAACAAGTTATAAAACTACTCACCTAAGATTATCCATATTAGCTCCTTTACCCTTTCACACGGGTTTCCAGTACACTTATACGAACTGTGTTGATTACCAGTGAATTTCCTAGAAACACAATCACAGGTTCAAACCCTTCAAGATAAACAAACAGGTAAAGATAAGATAATTATTTCAATGTATTGGAACATCACCGATTTCACTTCACTAGCCACAATACACTTACTTAAACTATTAAAGCCTCAGTGATGAAGATCACCGTTATCGAAAGTTTCAATAACGCATAATTATAAAGTGAGGTTTCACTAAAACAACTATTTATTTTTAGTCGTAATCGCGACGAGCAATCTAGTACGCTTCAATTCAATTGCAAAACTAGCCGTCAAGTGTCAAGTCAATTGTCAAATGGGAGGCGATAATGCACATCCAGTGAAGGAACGTCCCAATAATGCACGACCCGATAATAGGCGTCCATCATGTACACGGATTATTGGGGCGTTCTTTCTCGGGACGATCATTATCGGACCGTTCCAACGAGGTACGGGACGATAATCCAAAGCCATATTTTGCACACGGCGATAATGCACGTCCCAATAATCCGCGTCCATCCCTTGGCTTCCAATTATTGGGTCGTCCATTATTGGCACGGGTCGATAACGGCCGACCCAATAAGGGACGGCACAATAATTGGAAGCCAAAAACCAGAGACACTCGTTTCTTTTAAAGAACTGTCAAAAACATTAGTGACGTTCAGACAGCTAGCTTGATAGACCCGGTTTTTGTAAATAGACAAAATAAAGCAACAGATACGCATATTGTTGATAATTTTTGTGTGTTTGGTACTTGTTTGAACTGAAAATAATTATTAACATTGTTGTGGTACATTGAGATATTCTATAGCGCAATCATTACTTTTAGATACTTTAGACATTTAACAAAATGAATGAGATATCGACGGCCCCTACGTAAGTTGTCGTAACTTGAAATTTGGGACTTTTATTTTATTTCATAAAACATCATATCTTTTAGCAATGTTTCCATTCCACGAAGAAAAAATTAAAAAAAAGTATTACAAATAGGTTTTTGACACTCGAAAACTATCGTATCTTAAAAAAGCACCGTCGTAAACTGTAGTAAGTGTACTTACGACAGTTAATTCGGGGCAGCCACCCGCGCTCGTGCAGCGTAAGTGCCAGTTACGATCTTATACGCGGTGGAGCAGAGGTTTTTCGTAAGTGATATTTTTTTACCAAAAACTAACAACTACATGAGACAAAAATGGATAAACGATACATTTTATTCGATAAAAGTAAGACACTGCATCGGGAACAAACTCAAACTACCTGCAAGACCAAAATTAATTTTTGAAACGGCCGTTGGAGTTAAAATAAAAAGTGGTTCGAGATGAAATAAAAGACGCTTCAGAAATAAAAATGATTTAAAACGACTAAGCAAAGTTGGCAATCTGTTGGATTTCACTCAGAAATCAGGTGCGAATTAATTAGTATGGATTTTGATTTTTTTTAATAATACCGGTGAATACTGTAGTAAGTTACCACTTACCACAACTTACTTCGGAGTTTAAGATCGGTGTTTTGTCTTAAGTTTAACATACTACTATTTACGTTGGATTTTATTTATTTTTTTGTGTTGTATGTGTACTTGAGACATTTTTCGTCGGAAATTGTTTTTAAATTTCTATTGTAAGTGATATTTAATACAGTATGCGCCGGATCATATACAGAGTTACTACACTTGTACAATTATAATGTTGGCGTAATTCAATAATTTCTGCTCATTATACAGGGTTTGCCGCTTTCTTTTGAACCAAACGATAAAGAAATGCAGAATTCATTGTTAAAAAAAGGCATTTTTTGTGATAGTGTCGAAGACAAAACAATCATATCACTTTCATTATTAAATATTGCAGCAGTTGGTGGGTTCAGTTACGAGTATTTAGTCATCAGACATCAGTGAAATCATAATTCATAATTCATAATTCATTTTATTGCATAATCATGTGTTACATAAGGTTTTACAATGGGCTTTACAGCTAAGGATCACATGAACCCTGATAGGGTATTAAGCAGAGTAATTACATAACTTAAAACTAAAAAGTAGGTACTAAAATAAACGAGCATTCAAATAAAAAAATAATAATAATAATAATAAATAAATATCCAACAATAATTAATGACAAACATTTCAAATATTTTACTTTATAATAAAATTATTTATCACACAATTGAATTTAATAAAGAGTATAATAGAATGAATTAAATTGAATGTCAGTAATAACTACCTATATGTTAATCAAAATGTCTGTCAATGGTAAAATTTGAATTACTTAATTTAATTTTAATTAATAATCATATAGACAATAATTATTATGTTGAATAAAGAAATATATTTACGTATTAATTAGTGTCATTGAAAAAATCATCGATGGAATAATAACACCTTTTAATTAATAGATTTTTAAGTTTTCGTTTGAACATGTCATCATTAGTCTCATTTTTTAAATCGTCAGGTATTTTATTTACTATCTGGATGCATCGGCAATATGGACCATTTCTAAACATAGCTAACGAAGAAATTGGTAAATCGAGCTGATTAGATTTATTTCGTCTCTGTGATTTTGTAGTTTTTTGCTTAAACAAGTTCATGTTCTTTCTAACGAATAAAGCTGCTTCTAATATATAAATTGAGGGTAGCGTGAGTATTCCTAGTTGAGTGAAATGCGGGCGACAACTATCTGGTACTCGGATATTCGACAGAATGCGGATGCATTTTTTTTGCAATATTAGTAACTGATGGACATCAGTGCTGGCCCCCCATAATATAACACCATATTGGAGCCACGCGTGGGCAAAGGAAAATAGGCTGATAATGCGGTTTTTTGATCTGTATTTACCTTGAGCACACTCAATGCATATATGAAGCTACTCAATTTACTTTTGATGAATTGAATATGACATTTCCAATTTACGCTAGAATCTATTGTTATACCTAATAGTTTAAATGAATTTACTTCTTCAATTTTTGTTTTGTGTATTTGTAATTTAATTTCTAAGGCGGCTTTCTGTACGGGTTTAAATTGTAATATTTTGGTTTTGCTAAGGTTTATCTCTAAATTATGATTTTCGAGCCATTCGAGAACTGTATGTGATACTTCTAACAATCGATCGTTACATTCCGTGCTACTGGAACCACTAATGAGTACGGAGACATCATCGGCGAACATCACGCACTTAGTGTTTAATATTTTGGGCAAATCATTAATATAAGCAAGAAACAAAAGACATCCTGTTACACTTCCCTGCGGGATCGAACATGTTATGCGACGCATTTTAGAAGTTATGATTTTAGTTTCGCCCGAGTTCTTATCATGCCAATTTATTTGCACACATTGCTGTCTATTCTGTAGGTATGTATGGAACCAGCTATATGCGTTACCTCGGATTCCCATGCCATACAATTTACGTAATAAAATATCATGGGACACGCGGTCATAGGCTTTAGACATGTCGAGTAGTAAACCTATAGCGTATTTTTTGTTATCTATTTAGCTAAGTATTTCTTGTATGTAGTGGTAAACAGCTAATACAGTGGAGTGTTTTTTTCTAAAACCGAACTGATTTTTATCCAATAACTTATACTTTTCAAAGAAATTGTAGACGCGGTTCACCATAGCTTTTTCGAACAACTTTGAAATGGTGGGTAGAAGTGCAATCGGTCGGTATTGGTTTGGCTCAGTTTCCACGCCTCGAGGTTTTAATATGGGTTTAATTATCGCGTATTTTAACAAGTTTGGGAAAACGCCATCGGTTAAAGACTGATTTATGAGAAGTCGTAAAGGATGCAATAATTCATTTGAACATTGTTTAATTAGGACCGCAGGAATTTCGTCTATACCAAAGCTCGATTGGTTTTTTAATTGGCAGATAAGTGTATTTATTTCTTTTTCGGTTACTGGGCTTATCATTATTGAGTTTATGCTGGGGGTAATTACTGAGTGGCCTGTCGCTTGCGTACGAGTACTTGCACACGCGCTGCAGTCGGCCGGCGCCGGCGCCGCCGCAGCTGGTTGCAGTGATGACTCACCCACTGAGGCAAAGTGCTCGTTTAGAATATCGACTATTTGGTTGGGTGTTTCTACAATAGAATCTCCGATTTTTAAGGACATATTTTTAAATTTTGATTTTCTTTGTCTATTTGTGGTGGTTTTAATTATATTCCACATTGTTTTAATTTTATTTTTCGAGGAATGCATCTGTTTTATGTAATTAAGTTTTTTTGACGAAGTTACACATTTTTTTAATATTTTGGTATAGTTTGAGTAGTAAGATGTAAATTTTTTATTCTTAGTATAGTTTCTAACAATTTTTAGAAATCTTTTATTTTTACATGACATTTTGATACCTGGTGTTAGCCATTGTTTATTATTCATTTTATTTTTAATTTGTATTCGTTTAATTGGAATATTTTTTGTCAGTAAGTCTTGTAGTTTATTATGGAAGTTTATATAATTTGTATTTACGTCATTTTCTAGTGTGATAATTTTTTTCCAGGGTATTGTTTTGAGTTCTTCTATCTAATGTGATGAATTTTGCATTACATTAATATTAAAATCGCCTCCTATTACTATTCGCATTTTTTGTTGTTTAAATTTAACTTTACATAATTTTTTTCTTAATGTTTCGAAAAAGATATGTATTTCTCTATCGGGTCTGTATATATTTATAACAAAAAGATTTAGCTTAGGTATTTCAATTCCACAACACTCCACGACACATTCAGTCGATAACTCTGCAATATCTCTTCGCTCAATATAATCTAGGTCTTCTTGTATCAGAATCGCCGCACCCCCTCCAGGTCGCGCACTGCGATGATAAGACGCCGCAAACTCGTAGCCGCTAATGTTTATGAAACTTCTTTGCGCTTCCGAAACCCATGTTTTGGTTAAACATAGAACTTTATAGTCGTGTTCCGATAAAAATGATTCTAATAGGTGAGTTTTATTTTTCAGGCTTTGCATATTTTGGAAAAGTATGTTAATTTCTAAAGGAGATTGTAAGGAATGCTGGTCTATGTATTCGGTTTGAGGTAAATTATTCACGAAAGGAATCACGTTGTGATATTTCTATCTGTTTGTTGTTGTCCTGTTCAGCTAGTTGCGATATGATGCTGCTTTTGTTGATATTTGTTGTGGAACGGTCCATTTGCGCCACTTTTTCCAGGGCTGGAGTACGGTATCTTCGCCATTTATAAATAATCTGTTGTTGCGAATTATCGCGAATTTCCCATTTCGACGTGCATCCATTTGGTGTTTTTTTAACAGTTTCCTATGTTGTAGTGCTTCTTTTGATAAGTATTCCGATACTGAGTAGCCACTATTTTGGAAGCTGGAACGTTGGTCGATTATATACCTTGTCATTCTTTTATTTATGAGTTCTACTACGAGTGGGCGCTGGTAGCCAAATTTTCCAATTCTTTTAACCGATTCTATATATCCGTTAATATTGATCATGAGAATATCAGAAAACATACTCGATATTCTATAACAAAGATCATCTTGTGTTTCTCCACGGTGCTCATCCAGTCCAAAAAGTACAAATTTTCTTTGGCACTCGTTTCGTTTAGGGTCCATGTTAACGATATAGTTCTGTAGTTCTCGTACACTCGATGCCATTTTCTGGTTTTCAAATTGTAGTATTTTTATTTGGTCGTTATTTATAATAGCGGATACATCGCTGGTGGTATTTTCCGGTTGCTTATCGCTCTTGAAAAATACTGTATATTAATACAGTATTTTTCTTCTAATGATTGGATTTGTGAAGTAAGGGATTCTAATTTTTCACTTGATTTAATTTGATCTGCAGCCAAATTAGACATACTATGGTTAATTTCCTCCCTAAAACTTCGCATGGCATTTTGAATTTCGCGTTGCATAAGAGATTTTATTTCTATTCGCAGTTTTTCGTTCAACTCACTTATGATTGATTGTTTTTGTGTATCTAATTTTTTATCAAGCAGTTCACTTATTTGCTGAAGTGTGATGGTTTGTGCTTGGTTAGGGTGATGCTGCGAACTCATAGCTGTTCTGGGGGACCTTAGCGTATCCCCATGTATATTACTAATGTCTAGTTCATCACAGGACATATTTGTTGCGTCCATTACAAGTGATGTTATATTTTTGCCCATAATGCTCATACCCGCCGGTGTCGCTGGCGTATCGTCGTTCCGGCGTCGCCGTGTTATGGCTGAGCACAATTGACAAGTCCAGTGTTTATTGTAACTTTCTTGGTTTTCTCTAAACTGGGCTGAAGTTATACCCAAACATCTGTAATGGTATCTTCCTGAACAATATGTACATGAAAGCAATTCGTTTCTCTCTATTTTTTCGTCACATCCCAAGCAATTCATTTTCGATGCGTGCAAAAGTTAACTAAGTACGTTTAGCGAAATGCAACTCTACAATGCAACAAATAAAGCTAAAAGCGTGTATAGTGCGTGGGTATGTGTGTGTAGTGCTGCTGCTTCATACGCTCTATGGATCCAGTTTCGATGGCCGTGTAGTGGTGCGTTGTGCTTGTGTGCGGAGGTGTGAAAGCCGCACGGGTTGTCCAAGGCCACGGATAATATTGTCAACGATATTTTTTGAATCTATTATGCTTGTAGTTTATGCAATTCTTGATCAATTTTAAAATTGTTTTCACTATCACAAAGCACTGATTGTTCACTTCACAGTAGTATGAATAACTTATTTGTAAACTCGAAAATTACTAGTATTTCGATTTAAAAACACGGAGAGCACCAATACAGTGACTATACTCAATTGCGCGCGCAGAGCGGAATATATGAATCATCGTCTGCAGATCGCCGATTTGACTGATGACTAAATGAAATCGCCAACAGCTGCAGTATCTAATCATGAAAGCAAAATGACTGTTCTTTAACATTATAATTACGTTGAAAAACACTTAATATTGATCTCATGTGATGTAGTTGAAGTTAAGGCATTTTTGTTAACTGATTTTTTTATGTCTTTGCACTGTGAGAGAAGTCATTAATCTGCCATGTCTATGATTATAATTTCAAAATTACGTTTCTAATGCTGAATGACAGACTGTTTTTATGTACTAAGTGTACAAAATTATAATTAAACGGTTAAACTTGGTAAATGGTGGTCTTGCGCCGGCACTGATGTCATGTCCGACTGCAGGTTTGTGTCACCGAACACTACGTAACAGAAATGATAAGCACACGAAGTCACTGTGTGCACAAAACAATCATTTTTAGCTTGGAGATTACCGGCTTCCATGCCGTCGGCTCTGTCCAGCCCCCATCCCGATTGAAATTAATCTTAATCGCTCTGTATATCTTCCGTGGCAGGTAGCATCTTTACCGTACCAGCATCCTCGCTTTATCAAAGCGTTTGAGAAATGCAACGCCTGTATCGTACCACAGCCGAGTTGTCTTTATCCCTTTCCTTGACACTCCAGTTTTGATCCGAGCCTAGACTCATTACGTCGTTCCTTACCGAAGTCGTACGGTATCTCATAAACACCCGAGCTGCCAAGTGAATTCCCGTCCTTTGGAGAGCATAAGAAATACTCATATTGGTATGAGGACGCAAAATGGTCTTAATGCTAAACCTCCGGCGTAATAGGCGTCCAATTTCGTTTGTCACTCCTTTAATATGAGGCAAGAATACTGGTGCCCTCTCTACTGTGTGGTGATTTCGAAACGTTCGAGCTCCTTGTACGTTGACTTTGTCACCAATCATATCTGTTTCTCTCCAAGTTCTCCAACGTCCCGTCTCGTCTGACATGTTGCAACATTTGTAATAATTTAGATAACAGGAGGTAATAGGAGATACCTGTGTCCAGCAGTGAACTT